>JAOWBP010056013.1:0-22413 GCA_028571105.1 Tragopan temminckii
ATGGGATGGGATGGGATGGGATGGGATGGGATGGGATGGGATGGGATGGGATGGGATGGGAGTGTTTAGTGAGCCCTGATCCTTGGGATGAGTAAGCAAATTTTTCTTTGACTAGATTGTGATCATCACCCTCTTTTGGGTATTTTAGAACTGGTTACATGCCATTGCCTTTCCCTATGCATGAGATGGGTGGCCCCACTGGGTACCATGGCCCCATGAGAGATCACATTGTGATGTTTGCTTGTGGAAAACCAGCTCTGTTCTCCCTGATACTAGAGAAGCTTGGCAAGCGAGTCACGTCTGGAAATGACAGCACCAGTCCCTTTGGCTTTGCTTGGTGCCTTCTCCCTCCTCCCCAGTCTCCTGTGTCAACCTGTGCTCTCGAAGAAGGCTCTGGAGCTCATCTGCGCTATTGTGCAAAGGAAACGTAAGAAAGGTTAAACCCATCCAAATTGCTGAGCCTTTGAAATAAAATAAAAGTCCCTCCTAGCAGGAGGCTCTGTGAACAAAGGCGCTGCCGCAGTCAGCTTGATTTCAGCTGCTCTTCCCAGCAGACTCAAAGGGATGACCCCACGTCTGCATTCCCACAGCGAGCAGGAATGCATCCCTTTAAAATGAAGTTCCCGGTCTGCTCCTCTCCTTTCCTCCTCAGGAGGAGGAGGATGCTCTGTGTGCTCCACACCCACCTCATGGCCCCACACAGGCAGAGCAAACAGACACCGGGAGTGGCTCGGGATTGTTCTGGGCTTTCATCCACAGGGATAACTCATATCTGTATGGATTTATGTCTTTTGTCTTCGCACTGCAAACGGATTTCATGCCAGCAGTTGCCTCTGCACGAGCACTCCCTGTTCTGGGTGGAAAACAGGCTCCCGTGCAGCTCCTTCTCTTTCCTATTTGCATAATTAAGAGCAGTCACAGAGCATTCGGCCTGCTCTTAGTATTTACATCATGAACCCCGTGATATTTGCTTTCCTTAAATCTCTCTGCCCAGCCCAAGGTATTCCCTCCCAAGCCAGCCAGGCAGCAGGCAGTTTCCCTTGTGAGCATTTTTTAGCAAATTCTGAGGGCCAGATATGAGCACAGAGCGGTGACAGATGTCATCAGGGTGCTCCTCTACTGGGTGTATGTGATGGAGTGTCCTTTGGGGTGCAGGGGTGGGAAATGAGCAAGCCCAGCATCCTGGAGCAGGGCTGCAGGGCAGTGCTGGGAGCTGATGGCCCCATGTGACCCAACACTGCCACGCTGGGGACGAAGACACCTTAGGATATCTGCCATAAAATTATGCATTTATTGATTGCTGTTAATCCTCTTAATTGGTCGCATTACTGATGCTCACCAAGCAAGCTGCTGCCCTTCCACCACTGGCAAACTTGTTCCACTAGGCTTCTCTCTGCACCCAGGAGCCACTTACCAAGGGTCTGATGAGAGAGGAAGATCTCTTTTTTTCGGCTCTTAGAAGAGCCTGATTTTCTTCCCTAAATCTTTGCCAATGACAGAAGCTCTCGTAAAGCACTTTTATTGGATTTCTTTATGCTTTAATTAGTGTCTCCATTGGTGGCGGCTGCAGTGCTGGTGTGGAGATGTCCTTGGAGATACCAGCACGGAAGTGCAGAGATGGAGGGGTGACAGCTGTCTCAAAGGCTCTGTGATGTGGGCATGGGCCTGGAACGAGCGGGGCTGGTTGTGTTCAGCCACATATAAACCCACAGGACAGACCTGGGGATGGTGATGGCATGAACGTGCTGCTTGCTGCCAGCTGTGGGCTTGGCAGTGCTTTTGTAAGTCAGTTCTGGTTATTTTCAGGGGTAGTGATAAAGGGGAATCAGGGTGGCTGCGCTGTGCAGAGGCAATGTGTTTATAGGCTTCAATTACAATTAATTCACTGGGGCTGTCTGGTTTATATCAGCACAGAGCATCCGTGCTCGGCTTCTCTTTTATAAGGATAAGGGACGTGCTGCAGGGCTTGTTTGGAGGCCACCAAGTAGCACGGGTTCCTGTGTCTCCACCACAGCTGCAGCAACATCTGGGTGGCTTGGTGCACCTACCGCCAGTACTCCATGCCGTGCCACACCACGCCATGCTATCTGCCAGCCCAAGAGGTGACTGCTCCCTGAATCCAAAAAAGCAGGAGATGGGAAGCAGGGCAGGAAAGAAAAGGAGAAAGCAGAATGTGTAGTTGTGCCTTAGGGCAGGACTGATGGAGGGCAGCCAAGAGGAGCGCTTGCAGCCAGCTTCCTGACACAGGATTTGGGGGAATTGGGCTGCTCTGCAGAAGAAATAGGGGGTCTCTAAGCCTGGTGGCTGCCTTGCACAGCAAAGCTTTAGCTCCTTTGAGGGATGGGCCCAAGAATTACACACAACCTTGAGCAATGCCCTTTTTCAGCAAGAGCAAAGAGGATAGGTTGGGGCTAGTTTGGAGTGCAGGGTATGGTTTGCTTATGAGAAACATGCTTAGTTCTACCTAGTTTATCAACGCAACCTCTCTTCTAAACGCAGGGACAAGCCCCACATTACTCCCACCAACCTGTTCCATGCAGATTTTCCTGCTGTCTTCCAGGGATTTCAATCCACAAAAGGTTTATTCCAAGGTAAAGCATGAGAGCCTCCACATTTTAGTTGTCATTGCTGTTTGTGTCAGCTGGAGGCCTTCCTGGGAGCAGAGGAAGGGAATTCTGCTCTTCATAGTGGTTTTCTGCTAAAAGAAGGGGATGGGAGAAATTAAATTTAAAAAAAAAAAAAAAAAAAAAAAAAAAAGCTTTCATTTTTTATTGTAAAAAATGGTGGAAATGACTCCATAGCAGCAAATCTGTCCCTGTGGGTATCCTCTTTGATGTGCAAAGGAAAGGAATGTTTTAGCTGATCGCAGTATATTTTTAATTCTCTTGCTGATTTAGAAACCCTCTTTAGCTCTAGCTACCAAAGGATGGCAGATTACCCTGTAAAAGCAGTTCTGTTATTGTCTCTCTTAACCCCAGCTAGCCTTCAATTTCCTCCCATCATTTTTATTATGTCTTCTTCCAGCCAGGAATGAGCAATGAGCTTTATTAGAATAAGAGGTGAGAAATGCAATAAAAACACCCCCACCCCATGACCAAGGTAGGCACCGGCCAAGGCAGTGATGCAGCACCTCCAAAACCCAAATGGAGTGGATGGAGCTGCAGGACTCCATCCAGCACAACTTGCCCAGTTCAAAAGATCTGAATGAACGTTTCCAGTTTTGCTGTTATTACATCTGTAAGGGCTCTGTGCCTCCAGCACCTTTCTCAGAGTGCTCAGGTCATGGCTCTTTTTCAGAGCCAGGTTCTGCTCCTCTGTTTTCAGGAGGAATACAGAGGAAATGCATTATTACAGCCTGTTGTGCTGCTTCTGCATTTCCCACACAAAGCTCCAACGTAATCAGAATATTCTTGATGCAAGGACCAGGCAAATGTCTCCTTACAGTCTCAGAATACTAAAGATTCTTTTTTTCCAGTGTAAGTATAAGGTTTACAATTAAGCAGCCAAACGCCACCTGTATTTCAGTAGATATCTGCTTCTGACATTCAATATATCGTTTGCCTACTGATTTTATGGTGCCACTAGTAAAGTAAAGAATCTTTATGCCTTATATTGAAGATTTCGCTCTTTTACCCTCTTTATTTGCACCCAGATTGACTCCTGATGATACAGCTTGCTTATTCACTAGCTGGCTGTTCCAGATAATTGTTCTATTGCTATTAACACAAGTTCAAATGTTGTTTAATTGTGGGAATATACAGCACATTGTTGCCGATCGGGGTCATTTGGAAAGCGAGCTGAATGCTGATAGAGCTGTAAAGGCAGAGTTTATGCAGGAGCTTTGCTCATTCTCTTTAATGCTTTCTTTTTCATAGCATTTTAAGATCTTAAAATAGGACCTGCTGAGGTGCATAGCGAGGGAGGATCGAGTGGCAGGTGTCAGGCATGAGCTGCCCCAGCAACAGCAAGCACTGCTTTAGAAGAACTAATAGATGGGAAAACTCCCATGCGTTCTGAGATAAAGGATGTCCCTTGGTTGTGGGTGTTCAAACAGAACACAACATCACCTCCGTTCGCTGGGCACGCTGGTTAATTCACAGGTAGGATACATCCCATATAATTGTAACTTAATCCCGGTTGAAAACACCCCCTCGATTTTCAGCAGAGTTCTGTTCTGTCATAGGAATGTTTGCACTTTCAGATCTGTTCTCCTTCAACATTTGGTTTGCTGAAATCCTCCGGCAACAATAAAAAGCCCTCAACCGCTGTAAAATGCATCTGGAACCTGACAAGCAGAGTAGGGCTGGAGCCAAGGAAGATTCAGCAGCCTCCATCAGGCTTCATTTGCTGGAGGGCTTTGCAGAGAGGTGGCAGGTTCAGCACAACAATCTGTGGTTCAGGGCTTGGTTTTCCAATACATAAGTCAACAACATCTCAGGAAATTTGAACAAAGGCAAAATAAACCTACTTTCATTTACATTTTCAGCACAATAATGATGCTTTTCCTTGCTTGTTTCTCCTCTCAACACATGGTCCGGTTCCTCTGAAGGACGCAGCCCTTCCTGACCACCAGGTTGCTCCATACACGGGGATGGTGCCCACAGTGTGCAAATTGCCTGGCTCCAATGGGAGCACCAAATGGAGGGGATTTTGTTCTCCTTTCATGCAATCTTCCCCTGCCTTCAAGCTGCTCACTGAAGCTCCTGAAAAGCCCTTATTCATTGTGAAGGAGCCCAAGCCTAGGCCAGACCCATTGAGCTGGAAGCTGTGCCAGTCTCAGAGGTGGCATTACACTGCAATGGGGCTGGCCTCATCCCATCAGGTGAGTCCTAGGACCTTGCCCAACCCCATACGTTCTTGTCCTCTCAGAGCCCTTCCCATAGAGAGAACACTGCTTCACCTCTCCTCAAAATGGTAATTAACATCTTTAGAGCACCACCATAAACCCACTGTGCAGGCTGATGCCTCTCTGTGATCTCCTCTCCCCTCTCTGTGCAGGACTTCATCATCACTCTTTATCTCTGCTGTTGTGCAGCAGATGAAGGAGCTAAACTATCAAAGGGCTTTGAAGGAAACACTCTGGTCAGAACAAGTCCTCCACCAGCATGTCCCAGAAACACCCTGAGCACCACTTGCTCTACAACACTGCCAGGTCCTGCACACCTGCACCAAGAGCATCATTTGCCTGGCTCCTATAGAAACAAGCTCCCCTTTTTGTCTCCCATGGGCCTTTCTCAGTCCTTCTGTGGGACCAAGGAGTGCTCCCTGCTACAGGGCAGGCAGCTTCTGTGGTCCCCAGGCTCCTAGGTTCCCCACCGCCAGTGCTGTCCAAGGGGCGTGCAAACAAGATAAAACCCCTGCAAACTGTGGAATGCTGATTGGGTTTATCTGCAAGATGGAGGTGGGGACTTATTTCACAGTGCTAAGTGATACAGGTAATATTTCCAAAACAAAATCTCCAATTTGAAATCCAATTAGGGTTGCTAAGTAACAACGTAGTTAACCAGCCAATGTTTGCTAAACCCAGCCTTTTGCAAGCAAGGGAACAGCTTCAATAAATTGCACTAACAATATATAAATACTCTAATACAAAAACAAAACAAAAATGCATAGTTTACTAAAACACAAAACCTTTTAACATTGACTGCTAGGATTTCTCTCCTTATCTGCACCATTTCAGAAGACGTGTTAATGCTTTTCAACTTCCCTGGCTGGTCTTCTGTGCTTAAACTGCAGTGCTGGTGGGACAGGGATCTGTGTATTTCCTTTACAGAGTAACGTGTAATATGTTACCTTATTGATGAGTGTATATCTTGCATGCCTGATCTGAGGGCATGCAAAGCAATTCTGATAAAAAATAGTTGCTTGGGATGGATCTTTAATTGTCAACGGCCTCAGTGTAACTGATCTGCTGGGCACTGCCTCCAGTCAGTGCTGCTGTCATGGCACGATGCTCTGCTTTCTATCTTGCTTTCTATCTGGCCTCCAGCTTTTAAGACCTCTGAGGTCTTCCCTGTTGGGTAGGCTTCTTGGTTGGCCAAGGATTTGTGTAGAGGTTTCTGCCCCTGAAAGTAGAATTTCTTCAGCAGAGCAGATCTGGGGCATAGAGAAACCCCTTTGCATGAGGATCATCCTTTCTTTTGCTTGTTGCTTTTGGATTCGAATTTTGGCCCTTGCTGGGGCAATGCTTTGTGGGGTCTGCTCCTGCTGCAGGCTCTGCCCAGCACTGTCCCACTTTACCGCTCATAGTGAAAAGGAATAACTGTGTTCAATGGGTGGCACTAGTGGTTTGCTACAGAGGGAAGCAAGATCAGGGTTTTCCTGGCTGGAACCTCTTGTGTTTGCTGGGCTCCTTTGGGTCCCCACGTGAGGGGAACCTGATGCAATGCGTTTTGGTTGGTGCATGGGACGTGTAGATGTGCAAGAAAACCTGCTGCTTTGCTTTCCTGAATGCTCATCCCTGCAAATTGCTCTGTCTCTGCTCAAGGATCTGTGTAAATATATGGACTGGAGATGGCAGGAGCTGCACACCAGCATTTTTTACCAAGGCAAGATTATATTTCACGACTTCCTCCTTTTACATCAAAGGAAAGCAGAAAATCTTTCTGAGATCAACCTGTCTTGATGCTGGTGTCAGGCTTCCTTACAAGCTCTCTCCTTTTTTGCACAGTGCTGTGTTCGAGCCCAACTTGACAGCAGAGAGTAGCTGATGAGCTGTGAAGATACCTGCACTCCCAGCACATCCTTTCAATGAGAGCTCTAGGAGAATGCTGTCACCCCAGGGTGACACCAGAACCCTGCATCCATTCCTCAGAGCCCCACAAGGAGAATTCAGTGCCTGGTCTGCTAATCTAGCAATCAGCAACAGCCATACAAGTAAGGATGGAGCAGAGTCCTAACGGACCTGGGGAATCTGAGCCTACAAATACCAGTGCTCAGGTGGCAGTGCTGGTCAGGTTGTCCCACGGCCAGCATGCAACCAGGGGCCCAGGGACTTTTATGCAAAGTCAGCTCAGGCTGGATGTGATGGAAGTAATGAACAGTGAGGCTTCAAATTAAAATAAAGCTAATGGAAAGGGCACAGACCTTAACTGTCACTCTGATGCTTCTGAGCAGAGTTGCTTACACTGTGCTGAGCTCACCAAGTCCAGGCAGTGTGACCCGCCAGGTCTGGGGCAGGCGTGCCATCCTAATGATGCATACCTACCCTCCCATGGGGCGTGGGGTGAAGGGCTTGAGGAGTGAGGGCTTGAGGGCAGGCACCTTTATTTAATGCACCATGACTGTGCAGAGCTGCAGCTCTTTATTTCACTGGATTTTGCTGATAGGTGGCAGTTCTGGCACAGGTCTGATGCAGTGTGTCCCAGTCTTTGCAATGACATTGTTCTAGCTTTTTTCTCCTTGCTGCTGTTGCTCTGTTGTGCTGCTGCCATTCTCATTAACAAGTAAGTAGGATGTCACATAAACTAGGGGACAAAGCTGGGACATCCTACTAAAGGTGATTCTTTTGCCCTGTTGGTAAGGACAACATAATCTTTCCCAGCCTTGTAGTAGCCACCTCCACAACACTTGGCAGCTTTTCACCACAGGAGGCAAAACAAATAGAGATTTCCCTTTAGTTTTCTTGAAGGTCTTCCCCAAGTCCCCAAGATCAGAGAAGTGAGGTAGAAGGCCAGCCTTCTCTGAGGCTTTAGTTTGAAAATGCACTTGGATAGCCAGGGAATGACTCTTTGTCGGGAGAGTTCTGCTGAGGAGGAGGGTTTGGTGCCTTGGATGTCTAAAGCCACTTCTGGGAGCTTTGTTTCACTCCTTCAGAGGTTTCATATCTAACTGAGAATTTAGCAAACACTCCTGTGGGTTGAGAAAATAGAGCTTGGACCGACCACATGTACTGGAGGATGATAAAAGTAGGGAGAAATCCATTAAGGACCCTGAGTGTAAAAGCTGCTGGGTTGTGACCCCCAGATATTTTCCTTCTCAGAAATGCCTAGCACATTTCTCCATGTTGCTCTCAGAGGGGAAAAGTGCTGAATGTCCTTGTTGTAGTCCTGGGCTGTTAAATCTCAGCACCACCACATTTTCCACACATTGACAAACGTGGTGCCCATCCAGAGCATCCTCGCACCATGGGCTGAGGAGGTCAGCTGCCTGGGTGGTATAGCAGCTCTTGCCTCTGTGTGCCAGCAACCACTGCCCATTGTCACCAGAATGCAGGGCCACCTCTTCAGCTGACCCTGTAACTTCTTGTCAAGCTCTGCATGCTTCTCTGAGCCTGCATCTGCCTTTGCTTTCAGGCTTAAGCCTGCTCTTTGCAGCCCCCAGGCAGAGCTGCTCCCAGGGGACGCAGGTCCTGCTCCTGCACTGCAGCCCCTTGCAGTGTGTAGGGATGTCCTCATCC
This sequence comes from Tragopan temminckii, assembly GCA_028571105.1. Lineage (NCBI taxonomy): Eukaryota > Metazoa > Chordata > Aves > Galliformes > Phasianidae > Tragopan > Tragopan temminckii. Next base: position 8,399 of record JAOWBP010056013.1, read on the forward strand.
CTTGCTGTTCCCATGGGCTCTGCTCTCCCCTTCCCTTGTCTCGCCGAGTCAGGAGGGGAATCGAAGCTCTGCGACCACGGCACAGATCGATCTGCCAGTAACCTGAGCAGAGGGGCATCTGCTGACTTGGACGAAACAACCCAGTGATGAATTGGATTAGAGAAAACGCTGCATGTCGGTGCTTGGGGAGGTGGAGGCTGCAGGAAGGGGGGATAATAAGTGGAGGTTTGCCAGCCTTGCAGCCTTTGGGGGTTTATGCTGTGGGATGCAGGGCTCCCAGTGATTTCCAAGGATATGGCTGCTGTGTAGGAAGCTTGTGCTTTGTTTCAGGAGCACTGCTGATAGATTGGGCTGATCACTGCTAAAGGTGAGGCAGAGAAGTGACAGCGTGGCAATAACAGGTTGTGGAAACAGTCCAGGAAATTGAGCGGCATGAAGTGATCACTCCTTCTTGTCCAGAAAAAGGAGGCTGAGAAAAGGCTCTCTGTCCTCTGTCTGTCCCAAAAGCTGTCCTGCTTTCACTGTGCCTGTCTGGCTTCACTGGACAGCCCCAGGGGACGGTGGGTGCCAGCAAGGGAGCAGCACATGGAGGACAGGCAGTCTGAGATGCTCTTTGCTGCAGCAGAGCTTTGGCAATGCAGGACCATGCAATATACCTTGCTGGAGGCAGCGACAAGGTTCACTCTTCCCCTGTGAAGAGTTAAGGGGGAGGACTGACTCATGCACCAGAGCTTAAGCTGCTTCCCAAGCCCCTTGGAGCAGAGCTTAAGGGAGTGGTCCAATCTCAATAGAGATAAGGAAGGATTACTGAACTTCAGGCTCGCTGGCTGGGGTGTGCTGGGAGCCTATGGCATGGCAAAGGGGTGGCCATGTGTCTGTAGCAAGGGGAAGTCAGGGTGTAGGTGGGTGGATTGGTCAGAGCAGGTTAATGTATACTCTGCAGTGAAAGCAAACCTCATCCATGCAGCCAGAGAGCCAAGGAGCAGCTGGCAGTGGGCACACATCACTGCCGAATGCATTTGGAAGGTGTGGATTTATAGAGCAAGAGTAATAAAGTGAGAAGATGCCGACAGCTCCCCACTCTGCCCAAAGCAAGGGAGAGGAGGAAATGGCTTCAGCCCCTGCTCCCCGCAAAGGTGGGGAGGGGGCTCTCACAGCCTTCATCAGCCTGGAGCAGCTCAGTTGTAGGGGCTGGCTTGAAATGAAGGCTGGAACTGAAAGGATACAGAAAACGGCAAAACTGTATTGAAACCATTAAATGCCTGGGGAAATCTGGAGGAAAAGTGTAACATTCAAATGTGCAGAAGAGTTGATTAAAATGTCACTGACTCCTAGGATAAAACAGGTCTTTTCTGCAGGCCCCTAATACTACAAGCTGAAAGATGTGGCTTGCAGAAAGGCACCTCCTGGGGAGACAGTGATTCAATAGTGGTGAACCAGCCCGAACAAGGCTCAAAGGAGAAATAATCCACTCCTTGCCTATCAGCCCAGAACCAAGGGCTGCTGTGTGCAGGCAGGCTGGCTGCTGTCCCCTGCTTTTCCCCTTGGGTTCTGCCCTACCTTCCAGCTCCCAGGAGCATCTGAACCCCTTCAGCAAGCCTTTTGTGCAGCACTTCTCGAACAGGAAGCTTTGTAAGCTTTTTACAACTTTTTCACTTCCGAATGAGTGTCTCACAACTCAGCACCGGCTCATTCTGCACTTGGGGCTGTGTCCATGCAGTGGATTCCTCCCCTGCCCTGTCTGGGGTCAGCAGAAGGCTGGGCTGCAATGGATGTTGCTTCAGCCACAGCCGTATTGAAGGGGCGGTCAGGAGCTGTGAACAGCGAGGAGGCACCACTAGGCAAGGAAAGCCAAAGTGGCCCTGAAGATGCCTGCTAAAACCCATGGAGGAGCTCCTCAGTACTGCATTGTCTTTTACAAGGCATCAAACGTCTGTATTACATTCCTTCTTGCCAGAGATTTTGGCGGTGCACTTCCCCATGTCCGTGAAAGGAGCACCCATACATCTCAGGCAGCCACACAGAGCAGTGAAGGGTTAAGTGGTGTCACAGTCTCCCGGGTTAATGATGTCCCCAGATGATGCAGGCAGAGCATTATTTACTGAAGACACCAAGCAGGCAATCGTTCTTCAGGAGCAAGTGATAAATCTTGCTACGTCTCAGTGATCCCATCACTGCTGCTTACAGCAGCAGCAGCTCAGGGCTCTGCCTGCTCCATTCCCTGAAAGCCTGGGGCTGGCAGGGAGCCACACTCCCAAAAGGCTATGCAAAGGGATAAAAGGTGGGTCTGGACCTCAAATAAACCCCAGTGCTTAGGCTGAGGTGTCCCCTTGCATGTACTGGTTGCTCTTCTCGTGAGAAGTTTGCTGGCTGTTGGTGAAAGTGGAGGGAACAGCTGTTGTGGAGAAGTAAGGAGACACCATGTCCTTCCTGACAGCTCCCAGTGAGTCCAACACCCTGCACCCATAAATAACAAGACAATCCCACACCTTTTCAACATAAACTTTGATCTGATAAAGGATTTGTCAAGTTGAATTGCTACTAGAGCGATTCGCCAGCAATTAATGCTTTCCATTGGAACTGTCACGTGCCAGGAGCAGAGCGTGATTATTTATGGGAGCAGACTGGCTCTGACCTCTGCACGCTGCTGCAGAGCTCTGCTGAGTATTGCTAGCAGCTAAGCATGGTGTATCGTGTGTCTCCCTATGCGTGCGTGGCTTTGGTCACCAGCTGCGACAGCCCTGAGGTCGGTGGTCAGTAGCCACATCCCCATGACCTATCTCCAAGGGAACCCAAAGCTCTAAAGCTGACCCGGCACTGCTCTTGCAGAAGCCTGGTAGTAGTGCAGCTCCTTATGGAACTGAAAGTGGAAAGGGAAGAGAATGAGGATGCAAAGGCAAGCCATAGCTCTGTAGAACTGGGAGGATTATTGGCACGCTGAAAGGCAGGAACGTGACAGAGGAACATGTTTGCATTGAGCAGTTCCTACCTGAGGCTTCTGGAGCTTGGTGACACAAGTGTTCATGGGGTGCAGGCCGGGGATAAGAGGGAAATAAATGTACCATGGTCTGCAGCTGTACAGAAGAGTCACACTGACATAAGGGAGCAGTGGAGCTGTGCGCAGCTATAAACTGTTACTAAAAAGTGCTGAGACTCTTCCTGGGTCTGGCCCTAACCTTCAGCTTCTACCTTTCACCTTTTGCTGTAGGATGTGATCATGTCCTCCTTGGGAAGAGCTGTAATGGCTGGTCAGAAAGACACGTTTCTGTCTTTGTCAACTTACTCAAGCACTTCAGAGGGGGAATGGCCATCGATAAATGGATTTTCTCGGCTGAAGCTCTGCCCAGTTGAGTTCTTCAATAAATTAGCATGCCATTTCCTGATGTGCTGCTCAAATGTATAGCATGCAGCTGGCGAGAGGAGAGTCAGCTCCTGTCTGCAGAGACAGGGTCGTGTCCTGGTGGAGGAGGGGATGTAGTGGCGTGTCGCCGAGTGTAAGCCTATGTGGTGTCCAGAGAGGGTTGTTGTTAATTGGATTGAAGAAGACAAATGGCCATTAGCTCAGTCTCCGAAGGACCATAACTGTACTAATAATGAAGCTGAACTCCCTAATACTGATCTTTAGTATCTGTGAAGTTATGTAATGGATGGAATGTCGTTAAGCAAGAGGAAAGTGTCCAAGTATAGGGATGGGGGGAGTTTACAGAATTTGCTGAGATTTGGTGCTTGCAGCAAAACTTCAGAGCCAGCTTCTCTACAGCAAGGAGACCTTTGAGTCTCATTTGTTATCCTGCTTCCCCTCATTCTTTTTTTTTTTTTTAAGGACAAAATTACATTCCAGGCAATGATTGCAGTGACATTAAGCTCAAGTGATCAAAAACTGTTTTGCTGCACCAATGTCAGCCGTTGAAGGGACAAGCGCTTGTGATGAATGTTTGATATCTGCCCATCTTGCTTGATATGCATCCCAGGAGGAAGGCAGGGGACAATCTGATCAGCTCAGCAGTCTGCTGGCATTTCCGTGGCCTCTGGAGCCATATTTCTCAAAGAATGTAAGTCTGACTCGCACTCAATGCTGCTTTGACAAGAAGCCTTTGGCCATGACTGTGGGACAGAGGAGGTTTTCTGTCAGAAAACACCAATTTGTCATAATCGGACCTTTTCACAGTGCTAAAGAAAACTCAGGTAGGAAATAAGCTTTCTATTAATAACTCTGGGTTAGAATTAGAGCCACAAGTAAACCAAGGCACCATCTTGCATGCTCCTCTTTCATCACCAGTCCAAGGTACCTCTGGGCCAGGGAGGATGAAGTGGGAGCATCCTGGAGCTGCAGACATGACACACAGGGGTTGTATCCTTGTGATAAATCACCAGGTGACAAAGAGATGCTTTGTGTTCATCCTGAGCTGCCAACAGCCCTGAGAGACCTTTACTCATCACACCACGAGGTGTGGGGTGCTCCCATCCTCAGGGGCACCCCCTGGCCACTCAGAGCTGCATTAGCAGCTGTAGCTTGAACAAAGGCACGTGGGCTTGAGGAAAAAGACTTCCTCTGCTTTGGAGGAGTCACAGGTAAATTTGTTTCCCTTGAAGCAGAAATGCTGCAGCCGTTCCAGAAGCTTTCTGCATAGTCTTCCATAACAATCACAGTCTCCTGACTGCATGATCTCCAATAACATCACCTAAGTGATTTCCCCCCAGGCAATAAGGTTAAGTCATGGGAAACAATTTCTATTTTTAATAACATTTTTGCTAAATATCCTGTCCCTGACTTTCCCCAGAGGCTCAGAATCCATCTGCAATAAGGGGGCTTTAAAAGGGCTTTAATAATAAATATAATACCACCATTCTTTTATGCTTGTAACTATTCATGCTTGAGTGAATTCCCTGATCTTTTTATGGGTCTGTTGAAATATATTGTCCAAGTCAAGGGCAGGCCTGTTTTTAAGCTGCTTGCATTCCCCTGCTTTAATTCTTTTTATCTCTAGGTAACAGTCCAGATAATGTGGTTCTGGCACTGTATTTATCCACGCACAGCAGCAGCAAAGCCCAGGGAGCAGCACACAAAACCCTGTGCACCCTGAGGGGATGGGTGCTGGGTTCTACTACCCAGTGCTGGTTCTGCAAGACCATAATGACATTCTTCTCAGTATCTTTTCAGCTCAGCCCTATACACATCCTGCAAAGGCAAAAGTTCCCCAGTCTTTTTATTCGCTTATAGATTTCAAGCTGCCTGGAGATTCTGTGACTTTCTCCTCCTTTAGACACTCCTCAAGAAGCACACATCGTCTCTCTGAAGCTGTAGGCCCTAATTACTCAGAATGACCTCACCTGAGACCCCCACCACCCATCTTCAGCCCTGCCAGCTCCACTTAACTCAGCTCTGAGCCCTCAGCCCTGACCTGAGCTATGCTGTAGGTGTGCCTATGCCATCCCCCAGCTACTGCTGAGCCTCTGTAGCTTCTTTCCTTTGAGATTTCTCAGCTGAACTGCTGGTTTCTCTGCCTGACCCCTTTCATCTCAGCCCTTTCTTCTGCAAGCAGCCAGCAGTGTTCCTGCCCTGGCTCTGCCTTTGCTCTGTGCTTTTTCATGAATGAGCCAGCCAAGTCCTCCAGGGCACAGCTGAGGGAGTTTGCCCTCTGAGCATGACAGCCTGAGAGATGGAGATTTCTGAACTAATTTGCCGTAAACAATGATCCATAATAGGTCACTTCTCTCTTCAGCAGCTCAGCAATTAAATCCATTGGAGACATGAATGTAATCGGACTGCTGGCAATTAGTGCTCGCAGGCCCTGGAGCGGTCTGGAGGGCTCTACCAGTGATTTCCATTGCACCAATGTGGGTTTTATTTGTCTTCTGGCTGCGCTGTTCCAGCCCAAGAGCCTTTTTCTGAAGGGTGGTGGAGGATCCAAGGAGGCCTGTGAAAATGAAGGCTGCTCAGCAAGGAGAAGCTGTGAGGCACCCTTGCCATGCTGGGCTTCCATGCAGAGCAGGGTGGCCAGGCCAAATCCTGCTTAGCCCAGCAGTCTGTCTGCCCACCTGTGGGAGACACCAGCTTGCAATGGGCCAAAGCAGGCTGTAGAGGGGCCCTGTTGGCTCTGTGGGACCTCAGTTTCCCACCAGAGGAGAAGGGGATGGCCAGTAGTGCGATGACCAAACAGGATCCCTCTGCTAGTTGGAAGGAGGTGTCAGAGAGGAGCTGGGGACTGCAGGTGGGAAGTGGCTGGACCATCCCTGCCCCACAGTTAGGGCAAGCTGCTGGGGGTCAGAGACACAGAAATGACAGCAGTCACTGATAACCCTTCTAGGTCCAAGCCAATAATGCCAATCTATGGACAGCACTGGAGCAATTGCAGTGAGAGAACAGCACCCTCCTGGCACATAGAAACAGGTTTGCTCATACCCATGGCTTTGAGAGGCCCAGGAAAATAGGATTTATCTCGGGCTAATAGGGGAAAAAGAAACAAAATAATACAGCAGAGCCAAGACTGAAACGCAACAAATTTTTAATTCTTGAATGAAAACATTTCTAATCCCAGTTCAGAAAGCATGAAGGAGCTCTTTGACTTCAGTCTATAGAGCAGAAATTTAGCCCAAGTCCGCCTTTTTGCCCAAAGATTTTGGGCTGGGGCCAGGCACGGAGGCCGTCTGACTTCCTGCTGAGCAGCTCCCTGGGACAGCTCAGGGCTGGAGGCGGCTCAGCCCGGTCACCTTGCGTGTCAGGGACTTCTGTGTCATTTCCAGTTGGGACCATTAAGTATCAAAGCCCATAAAATCATTCATCCTCTTCTGCTGTGGCCTCTTCATGCTGCCTCCCCTTCTCCTTCATGGTAAACTGTTTCTTCCAGTAGGGTTTGTCTGAGGCACTCTGGATTTCAGCCACATATATATTATGTTTATCTACCCTGCTATTTTGCTGGGCTTCTGCACATGCAGAATCACTGTTTTATCTGCAATTTTAGCAGTGAGGATGTGAATTAGAGGATTTTTATTTCACTTGTGGCTTTCCCTCCACTATTGTGTATTAAACCAAGCTTCGGTTGGAAACAATAATAATAAATATCCTTTGTGTTTTCCCTGTTATAATGTAGTGATCTGTTTGTCGGTATGAGAGAACAGTACTGCAATACCATCACCCTAAGTTCTCAATACCTCCACCGTATCCCAGTTAATTATATGGTGCTGTTTCATATGGACCCCAGTAGGATCGTTTTGCTGCAGACATTATTCTGGGAGGAAAGCAGATGCTATTAACTTTAACAAACAATTTTTTAACGTGATCAAACCCACCCAAGTCTGGCTTTCTGCAAAAGTCCCAGGAGAAATCTGTGCTGCAGATGTACATGCTGGCATTGTCAGCATGAGTGGAGCTGGCAGGATTCCTCCGAAGAAGGAGAAAACTTCTTTTTTGATTGAAAAAACTTACTTTCAGGATAAAAAAAGATGAGTATCGTCAGTGGTGGGTTGTTTTAGGGACCTCAGTCTTCCCTGCTGTCCTGTCAGATAATTCATAATTGCCGTGAGTTTCACAGGAAAATCCATTTAAAATATAGCCATTCAAGAGATAGGAAAATACTGTTGGTTTATTTCATTTTCTTCTGTAGTAAACCAAAGTTTGGAGAGGCCTTTCGTTTTTGACCATGCACAAAGTAATTCTTCTGGAGGACACAGATGGAAAATCAAAGAATTGCTTATTCGTGTGGCTTTCACCCTATCATAAAGCTGGGCACCTTTGGGGACCTTCTCCAGTGATAGCATCTCAGGGCAGGCCTGTGCCTGGCACTGTGTATCTGAGATCCAGTTGACCAGATCGTGCCATTTTTCAGCCTCCTGCTCCTTCTTTCCCTCCTGTAACTGCCTGCTCAGGGCAATGCCTTGGCTGTCCACTCTGTGTAAATGATGAAAATCAAAGAGCAGCAGCCCTGGCTCAGAATGGGGACACATGAGATTCTGTGGCAGAGGGAAAAGGAAGGGATTGGCAAGGCTTAACCTCGGTGCTCTGCAGGCCTGCTGTTTGCTGAAGGGAGGAGAAGCCCTCCTACCTCTGTGGGAGGGGTGGTGAGCAGGGGTCACTGCTGGCTGCAGGTTATTTGGGGACATGGGATGCACTTCAGGCATGTTTTGGAAAACCCTCTGTGAAGCAGCGGGGGTGAAGCTTGGTGTGACCCAAGATAAACACCATCTGTCAGTTCTTGATCAGTCTGTCTTTAAAATTTGGTCCAGCTGAGAGCTAGAGATCATTATTGGTCTTTTCTGTAGCTTTTGCAAGGAGCGTTTCCATTGAAATGCATGGCCCGACCCTCCTCTCAGGCTGAATAAATAACCAATAAATTATTCAAAGGAGCATTTAACATAGGTGAAAATTAACTCTTACATCAGTGCAGGCATCCAGTTCCTGGCTGGGTTCAGCACTGTTCCAGCTCAGGGTGGGACTGGGAGCATCCTGAAGACCACAATCCAGGGTGGGATGAATCCATTTCGCTGGGAGAAATTTGTGGTCCTCCAAGTTCCCTCCTTGAAGTGCAGGGGTTGCAGGGGGTGTCCTGAGGATGGCAGGAGGCTGGGATGTGCCTGGATGGAACTGTGCAAGGGAGATGGAAAGGTAGGAGAGGCAGTCACTCTCCTCACGTTGAGACAATATAAGAACTAACCCTGGAGAAAACCCCTCTGATCATGGAAGAAAATAGACATCTTCCAGCTTCGACGGCTCTTGCTCCTGCTTAAAAAGGGAACAAGTCTGTATATGAAAGAAAGGGCAGGTGAGAAACTAGATCCTGCTGCGTGGAATCCTGGATAAGGCTGAGAACATGCAGCCTGGCTGGGTACAGCTGCCATCTTGCATCTTGTCACTGAAAGTGACTTCTCTCCATCACATCATCACAGCCAACCGTTGCTGTGGGGTGCAGAGGCCCCCAGGACTTTCTGGCAGCCCCTCAAATGCTGTGCACCTGGATGCTGCTTGGGGCTGGTTTGTCAGAGGGTACACACCAGGATAGAAGAGTGCTGATCTGTACATGCTCATCTGCACCAATAGGGTGTTGCTTGGAGGTGGGTGTGCAGCTCTTCTGCTGCTGGCTCTTCTGGTTTGAGCAGTTTCTGCCCCGATGCTGGCTCCTCAGTGTCCTCAGCCTCCTTCTTATCATCAGAAGTTACTGCTGCTTTCGTCCTCCTGATGTAACTTTTGTCCTGGCTGCTCTGTAACTTGCTCCTGATGCGCTCCTGGAGTTAAATTGCATGCAAGGGTCACTTGGCACGATGTCCTCTCTCATTTAATCACTGCAGATAATTTTAAAAATAATATTAAAAAAATATCCCTACTTAGTTAATTCATGCTGGAGACAAAGTAAAGCAGGGATGAGCAGAGGCAGCCCAGGGCAGTTCTCAGGTGGCCATACCCAAAGGATGTACTCCAGGTCAGCAGACAGTTCTTGATTTACCTTCGTGGGTGCCTGGAAAACCATTTCAAAAGCTGAGCCCCATGGGCAAGGAGCTGGAGTTGCCTGTCCACGCTTTGCTGAGCAGACCTACCAGCAGGAGCAGATAAAGACCTGATGAACATGACCATCATGCTCCCATCTGCAAGTGCCACCTTTTCTCTTGTCCTTTGGCCCCTTATCCTTCAGAGGATGCAGCATTCCATTGTTATCCTAATAATGTTCCATTTTAAATTACCCCGTCAGCTTCCCTGATGCGACTGAAAGTTTCTGAACTCTTGGGAGCCACAGTTCATCACACTAAGACGCCTGCTCTTCTCTTTGCTCCAGAACAGCAGTTTCATTACCAGGTTGCTCTCCAGCATTTGACTGCTTCTTGGAGGAGGTGAGAGTCTTCTGTATTCCAAGGATAGCCCTTAAACCTTTGTCAAAAACCTGAGCTCCCTGCATATATATGGGTTGGTATCTGAGGAACTATAGGCTGAGAAAGGTTGTAGATGTGTTGGCAGTCTTGCTTTTCCCCCTGTATCTGTCAACCCTGGTGTATGTGTTGGTGAATGGAGCATTTCTTCAAAAGCTTTAGGCATTTCAAGTGGCACCATGCTGATTTTTTGGGGGAGTACCATCAGGGCATTTATTACTTCTGATCAGGAAAATCATCCTTCCACACCAGCTCTTCTCCCAGACCCCATCCCAGCATTGCCAAGTAAATGATTTCTCTTGTCCTCTGCCTCAGTTTCCCCATCAGCAGACTGGAAATAGTGGAAACTAACTTAACCTACTGAAACCCACTAAGGTGAAGGCTGCAGTATTTATTGCTGACCAGAAACTGAACAAGTTGCTTGTTTCCAGCTAATCAGTGTGTAATACTAAAGGTCACTCCAGTTGTAAAAGCAAAGTGCTATTTTAGTCCTGAAGATTATTATTAAAGTGGAAACGGAAAATAACCTGAAAAGAAGGATTGGAAACAACACAAATGTTATCCATATTTCACTGAAAATAAGAAATTACTCGAGTCTTGACAGCATCCTTCCTCCTACAAGGATGGATTTTTATAACAGTGCATTATTAATAGTCACATCAGTGCGTGACTCAGAGGAGAGATTATCTGGTAAACAGAGGCTGATTGGGATATTGCCATGTTACATTAACTTTATTTCCGCTGGGCCACCTATTTCCACCAGTTCAGTCTTTTTCTCTTCTTGTCGACGAGGATGTTTGAAGTCATTTCTGCAGAAAGCCGCATATGTTCTCAACACGAGTGCTTGCAAGAAGTCTATGCTTTCTGCAGAAACAAGATCTTTTCTCCATCTCTACAAGAGACCACAGAAAGCCCTGAATGTCTGCTAGAAGATGGAGGGGCTGGGAGCATTCAGGAGGGTTTTGCTGTATCTCCCTATTGTTGCTGGTGGTCTCAGATCTTCTTTGCAGGTGGCAGAGAAGAAATCTTCACCGTAAGGATCTTCTGCCTTGGGGATTTTTGTAAGGACTGAAGTGCTGGAAAAGCTGGACGTGTTTTCTGTCTACATTTTCCTGGGAGAAACAAGCCACTCCAAGCCAGAAATTGTGAGAGAATCATTCTGATGGGAAAAGACTTCTAAGATCGTCCAACCCCAACCCCCCCACCATGTCCACTGTGCCTCATCCCTCAGTGCCACATCTCCACAGCTTTTTAACACCTCCAAGGACAGTGGCTCCATCATTTCCCTTCATGCCATGGAAATAGTGTGTTGGGATGACCCTGGTGCAGAAGATGGCACAAGCAGGGTGTGGGTCCTGGCTCCACTGTTCTTCTCAGCCACCAACTATGCCAAAACAAGCAACACCATGCATTCTTTTCAGCTTGGATGCTAGCACTGCCGTGGAGCTCCCGCAATGTGTAATCACTACTCTCATGCCTCCGGTGCCCAGGGAGCCTTGCACTTACAAGGGCAGGTGGAAACCCTCCCTCAGCAAACATGCCACCAGCTGCAGCATGTCCCACTGGAGGTAAGGCTGCTGCCTCCTGACATGATTAATAGTGCTAAGCCCCGAGCTTGGGTAACAGCTGCTGCCATGATCAGACCTCCAAATGAGGTGCCAAATAGCAGCGAAGCAGGAAAGCCCTCAAATCCAGGGAGGCCAAAAAGCAGAGAAAATTACTCTTGTTTCTGTGACATGGGGTGTAAATCTAGAAAACCTCTGTGCACCAGCCAAGTTGGGCTGATATCAGGGGTGCCTGGGTGGGTGTTCAGGACCCTGCTCCAAACAAGGGGTGAACCACTGCCTGTGCTGCAGCATCACCCAGGGATCTGCAAAGCTGAAAGAACAGGTGTCATTTTTGCTGCTGGATGTGAGTGCTGTGAGCTGTCGTCTTGGCTTTCCTCTTTCTTTTCTTTTTTCTCTTTATTTAGAAGACAGAGAACAAATACGAGAAAATGAACTGCAAATAATGACTAACAGCACTTCCAGTCCAAATATTTGCTCACATAATCATGTGGGAACTTTGAAGGCTTGCAAATGGCTCTGGTGCTGTTTACCATCCAGCTGGGCCCAAAGACAGCCAGAATGCTCCTCTCCCAATGTCAGAAGAGCTCAGGGCACTGAGAGCTGTACTCAGGGCTTCTCACCGTTCCCAGGTTCCCAGAGAAGTGGGGTGTTGGAAGCCAGTTGAGCCCAAGATGTGGTGGGGGTGTGCTGTCAGGGGGCATCCTTCAGATCACGGAATCATTAGGGTTGGAAAAGACCACTAAGATCATCCAATCCAACTATCAATCAATTCTGTCTTGGGGTGGATGAGATGCTAACGGCCTCCCTGGCAGGGAGCACTTAGCATCTTTGCTTTCCAACAGGACTATGCTGCCCATTGCTGCTTGCAGAGGGTGGAGAGGTGCTTCTCAGGTTTGAGGCTGGGGCTGAAACCACTATTTCCCAATTCACTCTTTAATTTCCCCCCTAAGCTGGTGTTTTAAGGAGCATTGTGCACAATGACATTTACAGAGTAAGTCTACACAGTTCAGGATGCATTGTCATTGGCAGCCAGGCACTTGCTGGCCATTAAAATAAGAGATCTTGTGCAGCACTGGGTGCTATTGATTTGTGATCAAACCCAGCACGCAGGTAGCAGGTGGCATTTCTACAGCTCCTGGAGGTAATATATCCCAAAACGTCAGATGAGATTATTCTGCTCTTTCTATCAGCCAAAAAATATGTGAAAAAAGGACTGGGGGAAGAGGAAGAAGGAGGGGGAGAATGTTTCCTCTAGTTAAGAATTAATATTTTAGCTTGCAATTGGCTTGCCAAAATTAGGAGGCATTGAAAAGAAAAACAGCAATGGGCAAATGTTACCTCCTTGTTCCCACTATTTTCATCTTGTAAATTCCCAACTTTGGTCCATCAGGGTACACATCTCAACAAAAATACTCAGAGACCATGGAAGAAGTTTTTTTCCAAAATGTGCTTTGGAAACAAAGAACTCCTGGCCCTTAATGCATTACTCCCCAGTTAGTGCTTCCTAATAGAACGTTCCCTAGGCAAGCAGCTCGGGGTGTCCGTGTTTGAGTGGGGGTTGGACCAAATGGACCCAGAGGTCCTTTCCCGTTCTGTGACTCCATGACTCCACCTATTCAGTTATCACTAATCCCTGTTTCTCTCCCAGTGGTATTTTTCCCCAGATGACACCAATCCATTCCCAATCCTGGCCTTGCAGAAGCCACCAAATGTGCCTTTGGATGCCTCCTCGATAGTCTGATTGCTAAATCTGCTTTTAAATGAAAGGGGAAAAGAGTAAACTCAGCTATTCCCACCTGCAAACTGGGCTAGATCTGCTAATTGCCATCTTCTCTTCTATAATTATTAATGCTAATAATTACATTAAGTTGGGGAAAGTTGTTTTTTTTTTTTTCTTTCTTCTCATCCTTAGGAAATTATCATTTATTGCCACTGGATGCTCACTCCAGGTCTCATCCCAGCAGTTCAGTGCAAGCAAGATGTGGGCGTGCTGCTGGCGTGCTCTTCCTCCAGCATCCCTGGAGATGCTGTTTATCTTCCTGCACCCAGCGTGTTGTGAAGCTGAGAATGGTTTATCTCCCATTTTAAAGAGCCTCGCCGCGTTATGGCCCTTGTGCGGCATCATCGAAATCTATGGCAACCATTAATGAGATTTGTTCTTTTTCAGGAGCTGGGCTGACAGACAGAGCAAGGACGGTGTCCTGAGCTTTGGCTTGGCTGCTGGATGGGGAATAATTCTTGCGGGCCCCTTTCTGCTTGTGTGAGCATTTTCAGAGCATCTTCAAAAGCAGCAGCTCTCTCCTCTGTCGTATTATTTTTGTTTGTAAATCCTGGCTGAAGAAGGATCTCAGCTGCAACATAAAGCTCCATCTGACCTGAGCAGCACGGGGCAAATCTGGGATCAAGCCTGTGAAGAAAATAGGTTTATTAGCCTTATAAATTGAATCTGGAGTTCTTGGTGCAAATAAACTAGTACCCTCCCAAGTGATTCTGCTTTAATGAGCGTCGTCAAAGCTGCAGGTCTCACAGATGTGATAAAGCCTGGACAATAGCAGGGGTGGACAGCCAGGTTTCAGTGTGCTTCTACCCAGC
>JAOWBP010056013.1:24289-41417 GCA_028571105.1 Tragopan temminckii
ACTTCAGTCTTTCAGACCTGAGGTATCAAGCCTAAACCCACTGCCATGATTCTCTTGTTCTTCAGAGGGAGATTGGTACTGCAGCCTCCTACAGCTCTGCAGGCATGGTGCTTGCTTCCAGCTGACCACGCTCAGGAGGATGCACTGGGCTGCCCAGTGCTTCCTATTCCTCCTCCTGTTACGCTTTTCTTCTCTACCTGCCTTAACAACACTCTGTTTACACTATCTTGGGCCAAGGATCAAAGTGCTATTCCCCCCTTTCAACAGTAGTGCCTTCCTTTGACTTGCTTTGTTATAACTTTTGCATTGCCCAGGTGCTAAGTTATTCATTATGCGCAGGCTGCAGAGACAATTGTATGCATTCCTCTTCCTGCTTGTGCAATATTTTGACATTTCCCTGTGTCTATTGGAATTCAGTCTTGTCTTTAAATAAATATCTTGCTTTCCCATGGGAAGAGCTCCAGGAGTTCCAACAGCTTCCCAGCTGTCTGAGTTTTCCTCATCAGCATCTTTGGTGATGGAAATGTGGAGGAGTTAGGGTATTTTGTTTGGGGTTGGGGACTTTTTTGAGTTTAAAAAGAGCAACACCAGATCAGGGTTCCAGCAGCCTGCATCCACCATTTTCTATGGTATGTTATCTTTTAGCCAAAGATACTCAGTTTTCAGGTCAAATAGGAAATCAGTTTTCTAAATGAGAGAGGGATTGTAGAGGTCCTATCTTCCCATATTTCCAGGACTGTGGAGAAGCAGAACATCAACAGCAAAAATCAATTGGTGTCGAACCAATTTCTAAACAATGATATTGTTTTGACACTAGAAACCAAATCACCACAACATGTCTCAGAAGAGGGAATAAACCAGTCAGCCTGGTAGCAGGTGGGGCTGTCCACTATGGGTGATGGGGGAAAGTCCATGGACAGCATCAAAGTATACAGTTCAATTATACTGTTAAGCAATGCCCCAGAGGACAGATATCAAAGATTACCCAGCTCAGGTGTGTTTGGCAGCAGCTGTTGCCTGCTCAGCACACTGGGATGTTTCCTGTCTCCCATTTTAACTTTGCTTTCCTTTGTCTGCATCCTCAGTGCTTATCCTGCCCTAAGACATGACCATTCCCACCTCCTGGTGGCACCCCACACCTCCTTGTCACCTCATCAGCCAGGCATGGATCCCCAGCAGTGCTGGTGGAATGTTCTTTGGTGAGATATTTTGCACAGGGGCTTTCACTCTGCTTTAACCATGCACGAACCCCACTGACGAACTGCTAATCTTACCCAATCCATAAGAGAAATGAGGATGTAAGTGGCTTTTTACCAGCCAAGATGACTGATCATGGCCCTGATTGTGCCGTGTGTCATAGAATCCTGGAGTCGTTTAAATTGGAAGGAGCCCTTAAGTGTCATCTAGTCCAACTGCCTTGCAATGAACACGGACACCTACAGCTCCATCAGGTGCTCAGAGCCCCCTGAGCCTGACCTTGAATGTCTTCACAGGTGGAGCATCCACCACCTCCCTGTATGACCTGAGCCAGAACCTCACCAGTCTTCTTATTGTACAAGGCTTTTTCCTTATATCCAATCTAAATCTCCCCTCTTTTAGTCTGAAACCATCTCCCCTTGCCCTATCAGTACAATTTGGATAGTCTCTGATATCTGATTTCCAGCTTCATTGTGGGCAGGCTGTCTCAGCTGCCTGCTATAAAGGTCCTGTGTTCTCCCAGGACCTGCAGGAGGAGATGGGGCTGTGAGCTGGGTGGACCTCCTGCCTGGTCTGCCCCTTTGCATCACCTGTGGGGATTGTGAGCCAGGGCAGACACCAGAACACAAACAAATTGCTGCAAATTATGCTTATTGGCAAACCACCATGTTAGAAATTAATCTTGTTACTCCCCAAATGTCAACACTCCTTCCATTCAAAAGGGAAAAAAAACCTCCTCACCCTGATTTTAATGCCTAGCCCATGTTGTTGTTTTAGCCCTGCTTGCTTCCAAACCTCTTAGTGAGGCAGGATCTGATGGTTTTCAGGGAGCCCATGTGGTTCTCGGCAGCCAGCCGTGCTGACTGATGCGCGGAGCAGAGGGAGATGCTCACAGGCGCACGCCCAAAGCAAACCCTGGGGTGGCTGAGCCCGTGCCGTTCCCACACCCTGGAGCAGCCCACACACAGCTCTCAGCTCTCAGCCGTGCTCTTGATCATATTTGGAGCTCTCAGTTGCTTGCCCAAGCTGTGCAGCAAGGCCACGATGCGAGCCCTTCTCCGGGGAAGGTGCCTTTCCCACCGTTCCCATACTGAAAAGGACAACAGCTCACACAACAGAGGGAAAGGCTCTGTGGTGTGTGATGCAGGGCTGTTGCTTCGTGCTACCACGCACATCACTCAGCACAAGGCCATAGGGCAGGCAAGGCTTCATGCTCACACCAACCTGAAGATTTGTAGCCCAAGACCCAATCCTATAGCCTCAGCACTCACAAACAGGGTTGCTAATTCAGGGTGAGCTTGAGCAATGGAGAATAACAGGTTCCCTCTTTTTTTTTCCTCCCTTTCTTTCAAACTGGTAACTTACAAGCAACAGGTTCATGTTTCTCCTCACATATGCCTCACATATTTGCCTTTGTTGTTTTGGCTAAAGCTATCCTCCCAGGACCCCCCGAGCACACCGAGCAGCATATGGCCTTCTACTTGCTTCATTTCCAGCCCTCATTTTTTCCCACAGTAAACCAGACTTTTTCAGGCAATACTAATCCCTAGTGCCTGTCACTGGTAGAGAAAAGCATTAATAACTGCAGTTATCCTGGAAATATCTGTCACCCACATTTGTTTTTTGTTTCCCTTTGGGTAATCATGCTCCAGATCTAATTACTGCAGAAATTTCTTTTGCTCCAACGAGCAGCATTTTGGGTTACCTCCCCGGCTGGTTGTAAGTCAGCTCTGCCGGCTGCGGGAGATCCATATTGATGCACATCAGCTGAGGACCTGCTGCTTCATGTTTCTATTCCGTGTGTGGCTTGGGGTTGCTGAGCTGAGGGTGTGATGGTTCACAGAGACACGGGATCAGGCTTGCACTGAGGCAGCACCTGGAGCCCAGCAAAGTCAGGGAGAGATGTTCATTGGGATGAATCACTGGGAGAGCGAAGTAAACGGGCTGGGATGCCTTCATCCCCTCCTCCTGTCTACTTCATTTCAGGGAGCTGGAACAGTTCTTGTTGCTCTCATGCCATGGCGAAGGAAGGTGCCACGGGGAAGCTTCCATGAGGGTGTTCATTGAACCCATCAGCCACACCTGGGAATCCCAATTGGGAAGCCACCATCTGATCTGGGTGAGTTTTCTCCCTCTTTTTGGCCGACTCACATGTGAGAGGCAAAATGTCAGGGATGTGGCTTGCGAACGCACAGCACGGCAGGCTGTGAGGTACCTGGGGGATGCAAACAGCAGCTGACAGATGCTCATCCCGCATTTCCTCAAATCTTTTCTGGATCACTGCTAACACATGCATGAGGAGGCATCTCCTCTGTCCATCAGTAAAGGCGGACCAAAGCAAGGCCCAGGGGGAGCATCCTGGCTGCTCTCTGAAGAGCAAGAGCGAGAAGCACGCCAGCATCATCACTTCTCTATCATAACCGTGGGTCACGGTTTCTGATCAACACAAATAGTGAACAAAAGAACCCGACTGCCAGGGTCACTACAGGGTGACCCAAATGCAGAGCATCACGAGAGCCTGGCAGCACAGCCAGAATATTGGCCCCAGGGACTGGGGTGGTAAGCCTGAAACAAACACTTACAGCAGCCATAAGTCAATGGATTTGGGATGTTTCCTGGCTTAGTGTTGGCAGCTGAGGCCATTGGGGAGGATTGATGTTCAGGACGAGGCTCACCAAAGCACTTCTACTTACAAAGAAGTAAAAAAAAAAACCCTTGATATATTACCCACAAGAGGGAAGAGGGAACTATTGAGTGTTGCATGTTTGCTTCCCAGCGGTGCTCAGGTCAGGAATGGAGATGAAGGGGCTGTACAAAAGGTAGGGAAGGGGGAAACCAATGGAAGGCAAGATGTCTTGTCTTCTTCCCTTAATTAATCTTGGGAGGCGATGACAGCGTAGGATGAGAAATGGGAAGTAAATGCTCTAATAACAGCCCTTCATGAAGATCACTGTGTTTGACAAATGAGCTCAAAGCCACAGGACCAGGGAGCAGAGATCTGCCAGAGCATCTGAGCGAGTGTGGTGGTCAGAGGGAGGGGTGGGGGGGGACTGGGGTCAAGAAAAGCCCTCACCCCGTCCCAAAATGCCCCCAGAAATTCTCCAGCCCCACTGCTTGCATTCTGCAGAGCGAGACCTGCCACCTGCCCAGGACTTGCTAATGGGTGGCTAAAAGCAGGACAGGCAGATCCAGCAGCAGTGTCGGCGCTCCATGGCTAGTGTTGGCAGGGGAGGATGCAGGAGCTCAGTGTTGTTCCTGCTGTGGGTATCTGTTATTGCTTTGGACAAATTGCTGGATTGCGTTGTGCTCTTGGAGCATCCAGCAGAGAGGGGTTGTGAGAATAAGTGCAAGGAAGGCTATGGGTGTGTAAGGGGTCAACACTGGGAACCCCAACATTTAGTGGGATAAACTAAGGAAGAAATAGAAGTCAGTAAAAGGACAGGATAACACAAAGTAGAATAGATTAATGCAGACGAACAATTTCTATAAGCAAAAAAGCCCACATCTTGACACAGAAGGGATTACTTTTTAATATCATCCTCGTTGCTCTTCTGGAATTCTTGATTTCTCCAGCTTCGATCTGGGACATGCAGGAGGTGGCCACTGCCATCACAGGAGTTCCTCCCCTGGACAACCCACACCATAAACATTATTGCCCTATAAAGAGCACATTGCAGCTTGCCAGGGATCCCCAAAGCCGGCATTAGAAAATCAGCAGCAGGCACCATCCCCATCCCCCAGCCTGCTCTGCCATTCACTTCCAATTATGCTAAATCAGGACTCCAAATTTTGGGTGAGAGCCAAACTGCCAATCCCATAATCAGTTATGAACAACGTGGGCAACATCTATCTAATCTGTAAATGACCAGCTAGTCTGAGAGGCTCCTGTAACGACGCTGGAACAGCCGCTGCCTGGGTAATTATTCACGTCTGGAAAGGGGGAAAAAATCCCCTCTGGGAAGCGCTGTTTTATAGGGCATCAAAACCTGGTGCTGCACATTTCCTCAAGGGTAGGAAAAACTGCAGGAAAACGAGGCAAAAAAAGGAGATTTCAAGATTGGAGTTGGGGTTTTGGCTGTTTTCAGGGACAAGCTCTGTGACCCCAGGGCTTGTGGGCATCATCGGGTGTGAGACGATCACAGCAATGCAGGTGCAGCAGAGGAGGGATGATGTTCCTTCTCCAGCTCCATGTGGGAGCAGCGTCTGGGGAAAACGAAAGCAATGCCACTGCTTTGCTGGGTCTGAGCATCCCTTGCACGGGTCCAAAGGCTCAGCAGGGAGGGGATAAGCTTTATGGGAACAGCTTGCTTTTCCCTGCTATCGGGGTGCTCTCTGGCACTGCACGCTCCCTGCATGGGCATGCAGGAGGAACTTCCAGCCTTCGTCGCTCACCCTTCAGCACAGAGCTGAGCCTCCATCTGCTCTGACGCCTTTCCCATCTCCTGCAGCCATCAGCAACGCAGGTAAGAATATCAGCGATAAAAAATTAAAAGCTACAATAAACATTATTGATGCCGTTCCTAACGAGACAGAGAAAGAGAAAGAGGGGATGCTGCGGTGATAAATATCGTCTGTCAGCAATAAATTACAGCCATCATTAGGTTTCTACAGCGGGGCCTGACAAATTATTTTGTGGAAGTGCATGTTTAGCTGTGTCTCTCACAGTCTCAGCCATTCGGAGGCTGCACCTTAAAAAAAGATCAATCGGATTGATTCTGTATTGAGCTGGGATGCACAGCGGCGTGCAGGAGGAGTGTTTGGTGCTGGTACTGCATCCAGCTGCTGCTGGCTGGGATACAGAGCATCACTGGGATGTTCTGTCTGGGGCTGCAGGCTGCCCTGACCCAGTGTTCTGCAGGACATGAGAATTAATGCCCTTTTTTTTTAAAAAAAGTGAAGGATTCCTCCCTTTGATATGATGTGCTGGGGGCTCTGCCTTCCCTTTTTTGCTCTCCTGTCTCCAAGTGCACAAAGCTGCTGGGAGTCCTTGTCCTGTGCCTGGGCCATGAGTGACCCTGGGATTGCCTCCGCCACACACCTCATAGACCTCAATTTGCAGACGAATGGAGAGAAGGGAGGAAAAAAAAAAAAAGAAAGCCCGTTTCGGCGCGGTCTTTACAAAAGCCATTCATCCCGGTGCTTTTACTAACAGGCATCAAATGAGATTCCTGCAGTAGATGATTTGTTTTGTCCTTCTCCTGCCGGCTCAGATTAATCTCTGCTCCTGAAGTGGCGGTGTCATTTCTTGGAGACGTACAGCAGCAGGAATCGCAGAACCCCATAAATTCACCTCAATTCAGGATCCATCCGTCTTCCTCCCTGCTCTCCATCCCCACACTCTGCAGGGCAAGGGCAGCCCCGTGGGTACCTCGTAAATAGCCCGGCCTCAGAGCAGGAACAGCTGGAGCACTGGTGGGATGCTGATGGTCGAGAGCAGTGTCTTCTGCTGCTTACCTGCCCTTGGGACCAGCAGAGAGACAGAGCCATGGCTGAAGGAAAAGCAGAGAGGCCAGCCGGTGAAACAGATGTTTAAGCAATGTAAATACATATGGAGGTGTATTACACGCAGACATGTACATACACATGTGTAGAGGTGGGTATGTTATTCCTCAGTAATGAAATCAAAGCTCGGGGGCGGCAGCAGCACTGCTGTTAATTATTTATGGAGCCCACATCGTGACAAGCAGGAGAGCAAGCTCAACCTGTCCTCTGAGGAGTGTACAAGCTCCATCAGACACTGACAAAGCGATGTGGGAGCCCAAAGGGCTGGCAGGAGCCTGGCAAGGCTGCAGGGAGGTGGTGAGGCTTTGGCACTCCCAAAGATTTGGCTGTTTCTTAAGCAGTCACTCACGCAGTGCAGCATCGATTGCACCACCATTCCTGGAGCAACAGAAGATGGAGGTGACACTGTGACAGTGACAGGGACCCAGCAGAGGACACTTCCCTGCCCCAGGGACATGCTCCCACTGGGAGCCATCATTGGTCCCTGCCCACCCCTCACACAAGCCACGCAGCCACCACCTGGAAGCGGAGCGAAAGGCCAGCTGTTTATTTTGTATTAATTTTTAAAGATGACTTGTTTCAGCTGAGTGCCTGTCTGTCTCTGTCTATTTGCCACTGCTGAGAAGATTCATTACTTTGATGGATTCATGTAATTTTTCCAAGTGCTTCAGGTGACAAACAAGGCAGTGCACTTCTTGCAGGGCTCTGAACTGTGCCAATGCTGGGGGCACGTGGTGGGGATTTTCACTATTTGTGAGTTATTCGTGCCCAGCTCCCATAGCCAGGACAGAGCACCTCTCTGGGTAGCAGTGCTTCGGAAGGAACTGGGGGTATCTGGCTATGTCCATAGGGTGGATAGACTGCTAGGGCTCTAAAACCCATCTCTCCAAAGTGGGAATGAAAGCTCCGGTTGATGCACCCAAATATCAGGCTTTCCTGCTCCTTTTCTGCTGTCTGAAACTCAGTGCCCACACAGCAACTGCATGGAACCCCAAGGAATTATTCCATCAGCAGCATCACTACTGTGATTCGCTGGATCACCATTGCAATCAGCTCCAGTGCTTAGCGAGGAACCTGAATAGGAAAAGACATAGGCAGAAATGAAGCAGAGAGAAAAGGGAGAGGTCAGGAAGGATGAGAGCACGGCAAAGAAGTGGCCAAGCAAAGACATTGCCTACATGGGGATGCTGGCAGCTCATGGACACTGCCTTGTTTTTCCTGCAGCACTCTCAAGAAGAAAAGATTTCATCCCAAGTGCTGCTCCATGAGCAGGCAATCATCTCTGCCATAACTGTGTGGGCTCTGGAGGAATGAATTAAGCCAGGCAGGCTCAATCACAGTTGTGGCAGAGGCAAAGAATTTATGGCTGTAAGGCTCAGGGACGCAGGATGCAGCGTGATTCTGCAAACCCTCCTGCCCAGTGTTAGGGGAGATCGCACTGGGTCCAGGTGACAAAGGATGCCCTGGTCCTGTGGCACCCACTGAGGAGTGCCCGTGTCCGAAAAATAACATCTCTACACCATTTGCTAGGATTAAGCAGCCCTGGGCATCTGCATCCAGACCATGGCATCCAAGGGAAAAATCACAGACACCAAAGGCACTTGGGTCCTGAGTGTCGGAAGGAAATATTTGGCTGCTTTGTACAAACAGGCAAGGGCAAAGCTGGGAAGCAGAGGTGTTTGCTTTTTCCTCACCCTTCATGTAATGAAAAGCAATAACGGAGGAGAGTGGGAAGGAGAGGCACTAACAGACTGGATTTATCCAGCTGTTTGAGAAAAGTCTCTACTGCTGACCTCTCGATGAAAGTGTAGATACTGTTTTAGTTTTCAGAGAGGATAGCCTCAATTCTTGCAAAAATCCCATTTCTAGTCTTCAGGGGAATGAGCAGGGCCTTGATCTATAGCTCCAGTTTTCAAAGAGCAAATGAAATGCTTTCTCTTTTCATCCATATCCCACAAGGGCCAACCATCATGAAAAATGGGAGTGCCTCCCTCAAAGGAGATTACCAGTGCAATTTCCTGGCTGAAAACCTGGGTTCTGTTCACTGCTGCTGTTGTGGGTAAGAGTGTCCCAAGCCTGCTCTTGCCTTTGAGAGCCTCTTGCATTCAGCATGCAATGCATAATGGGGAGAAGGAAAAGAGGGGAGGTCAAGGAGAGGTGGGGATTTAGGAGCAGAAGGAAGGAAGAAAAGGAAGAGGAGAGAGAGAAAAAAGGAGAAGGAAGACAAAGAGAAAGCAAAGACAAAGATGAAGACAAAGATGAAGATGATGAAGACAAAGACAACAACAATAAGGAGCAGATATCTCCTCTTAAAGCAAGAAGCAGACACTGGAATTGAGTATTTTCAGCCTTTGAGGTTTGACCTGGGTTTTGCAATCCACAAAAACATCTTCACTGCTCCCTGGAGAAGTTGTGGTCCATCCAGCAATAACTGAGAGAGCATGTCGGGAGATGTCTGACAGAGTGCCTTTGGGATTCTTTTGAATCTGTAGATGAAGAGTTTCACTTTCCTCTAGGAAAATGTCAGGGCAAAAAGAGCCATGTTCCAGGTTGACCAAAACCAATAATTCTTTTAGTTTTCTTATTTGGGCATGGCTGGGGGTTGTTTCCATGCCACCTTATTCCCAGGAGTCACGAAAAGCAGCAGCTCCATTGATTTGAAGCGGGCTCACCTGAACACTAAACTCCAAAAATTCCCAGTTTATTGGTGCAGCTGCAGGGATGACATGACAATAGCTGAAGAAGGGCACAGGAGCTGCTCAGGAAAGGGACAATTTCCTGCCTGGGGCTGAAACCATTCACAGATTTGAGACTCGAGACACTTGAAGATTTCTGGGAAAGAAACAATGGATTTGCTAAGTATTATTATTTAAGTGACAAGGCTGAAAATTGAAAAGAAAATCTGTTTACCAAAAATAACAATAGTTGAGATTTGTCATCACTGTCAGACCCATGCAATTTCATAGGTTTCATAAGCTCTCATTAATTTTCTTGTTTGGGAGGATTTGCTGTTTTAATGAAACCTATTTACACTGGCAACTGCTGGAAAATCATTCATTAGTGGACAAGAACTATTGATTATTTTCATCCAACTACTCAGCCACGTAGTAGCCAATTACTGGAACCGAGAAATACAAAAATATCAACCTTGTGTTCCTGCTCCTATTTCCAGCAGAACTTTGTTCTCCTGGATAACACAGTGTGCCAACACTGGGACAACACAACATCAGAGAAACCTAACATTTATGTCCCACTGCCATTGTCTGAAGGCCCCTGGAGAGCAGGCTGGCCTCAAAGTGAGGACTGATAGTGAGTGGCCACATGTATTTCCTAAAGTATTTACTGGATGCATGGAGAGGAGGAGTGAAAAAATAATGCAAGCTTTCAACAATCACCTGGGAGCGTAAGATTTCAGATGTTCTTACTTTATTATGCAACATTTGGTGTGATGTGCAGATGTCCTAAGCTCTGGAGGGGGCTTTCAGCTGCCGGCTGTGGGTTTGTCACTGTGTTTTGGCTAGTGGCTCTGCTCCTGCTCAACCTGCTCAACAGAGAAAATTATTTAACTATTGTACTCTGGAAGGAGCCATGCCTTTAAACCTTGGCCGATTGCATGCACTTCAATGGGCTCAGGGAAAGAAAAAAAAAAAAAAAAGAAAAAAAAAATCTATCTCACCTCTTTTTGACAGACTTGTAATTAAAGAAGATTTTTCATAGAGAACATCTGTTTCTCTTGACAGATATATTCTTGTTGGGAGAAAAAGAAGTGCCTGAAAAAATAGTTTGTCAGTCTGAGCTTTTTATAGGATTTCATCCAAGAATATTTATCTTCAGGCTTTTTTGACAAAAAGTTGATATTTCCTGTGAGAAGACCTATTCTGATCAAGGCTGATCTTCAGCAAGCGCTGCCAGGGAGCCCCAGGTATCTGCCTCTGCCTCCTCCACAGCCCCCGGCGTGGGGAAATGCAGCTTTCACCCTTCCAGCCAACCTGTCAACAACACCCATCATTAATGCAGCGTGAAAACGTCAGGGATGAGGATTAATGGCAGGCTGAAGGGGTCACGCTCTCAGCTAGGTATGTATCTAAGCGTATATATGCATGTATACGTACATATAAAGGATTTTCTTCCTCTTTCTTTCCTGAGCTGAGAGCACTGAAAGTTCCTCCCGAGTGATTTCCCAGTAGTCCTCGTTAATTCCTTAAGCTTTTCCGCACCTCTTTTCAAAGCCTAAAGTTCAAAGACTCAGAAAGGAGCTGTCTCAGCACTTTCTCTTCCCTTTTTTCTTTTCTAGATTTTCAGCAAAGCCCAATCAAGACAATTATCTTATTTCTTCAATTTTTTTCCCTCTTCCTTAGAAGAAAATCATCTATGGGACTCAACCAAGACTTCCAGACACCAGTCGCTTGGGAATTCTCTTCTCCACGTGGCCATGGGAGCTGCTCTTTTCCCTGATGGCTGTTGGGTTCCTTGGCTAAATCTGGTCCTCAGTCCTCCCAGCACTGGCACTGGAATATCTCCTTACCTGGAGGCAGCCTGTCATCCATCCTTGTCCTTCTACAACACCAAATTTTCCAGGGTTCCTCTCCCTCCTTCTTCCCATCAGCTCTCACAGCCCCTGATGTGCAGAACCCACTCAATTGCTGTGATTGCACGCTTAGCCATGAGGGTTCACATCTGACACCACTGTGACCAAAAAATAAAGGCTGACCTAGTGAGTTTTTTCTTTTTTTGTGTGTGTGCGGGTGATTTGAGGTGGTTGATTTCCCTACCATCAGCAAGAAGTATATGCTCTTGCACTGCTCTAACACCCACACTGGTAGCAAGGACAAGCTGCAAATGAGCAAGTCCTTTAGTTTTCAACCCATTTCTTGTGGTGGGCAGCAACACTGGCATCCAATTCAAAGACCCCATGGAGCTGTGAAAGGTTGGTACCCTGTGCAGCTCAGCCTGGAGCATCCCTGATGCTCTGATCCAGTTGCCCCCATGGATCTGCTGAACTCCATCAATAATTCAATAATTTCATTCAGTTAGGTGATTAATTAAGTTTAACAATAATAAACTCTGGAGCAGAGCAAGCCCCCAGCACCTCCTGGCACACCCTCCTGGGTCCTGGGCTAGGTGATGCATGGGGGAAGCCTCCTGCAAGTGAACACACATCACTTTTTAAGATGCATCGACTCTCGTTCTCCTCCTCATTCCTGCTGTTTTCCTCAATTTTCCCTCACAACACTACAAGAATAAAATTGAGGACCTTTGCTTGCTTATAAAGCACAGCCCTGCCTGCAGGCTACGCGCAGCAGTGTCGTTCCTGCGTAGGCATTTCAATCAACCGTGGGTGCAAGAAGTGCTTGGGAAAAAATCTCAGCCTCTCCACGCAAGGCACAATAATTAATCGCAGGATCGCGAGCAATGATTTTCCTTTGCCCCTCGGGACGTGCATCTCGCAGTGTCTGAGCGGCTTGCTTCACTATATCACCCTGAGCATTAATGCAAACTGCAGACAGTAATTATACCAGACATTAAAGTTCTGTAATTGTATGTACTGTGCACGTATTTATAATGCAGCAGCGATCTCAGAGCCGCTGCAGAGCTTCTTGCTCCACGGCACCACACGGCTGGGAAGAGGCAAAGGCAAGCCGCATAAAATTTAAAATAAAATCCAAATAGATAAAGGTCAAGGTAGTAAATATAAAGATAAGCATCCCTATAAATATTTATCATTAGTGACATTTTCATTATAGGAGGGCTGAGACTAGCTGGCGGTGTAGCAAATGTGGGCATGGCGGGCCCCAAGTCTCAGCTTAAGACCACAAAAAGGCTCTGAAATTGGGTTAGAAAATGTTGGAATTGGGTGTAGAATGTGGGTATAGATTTTCATGTTCCCTTTGGAGCAGCTTTACAGCTGCAGGCTGTGCACTGAGAAGGTGCATGCTGCTCCTCTGGGTGGCTCCTGTGCAGGGCCATGGAGTTCCCAACGACGAATGGGATCTGGGGTTGGGGACTGGCAATGGCCCAGCTCATGCCTCTGTCAGGCTCAGCACCCCCTTCATGCAGCAAAGATCTGGTATGAAGACAAGATTAAAAAATTGAAGCAATTTTGCATTCGGTGGAACAAAGCCATGCCTAACAAAGACATGCCAAAAGGAAAGAAAAGGGATTGAAAAGCAAAAATAAGAACAGCTGATGTCCAATTATATCTACTATACACCAAACAAACCAAAAAAGAATTTGATTTTATATGATGGGAAACACCTAGAGAAGATCCTCCGTGGAGCACGTGGCCACCCCATGGAACACCAGCAGACAAATCTAAGCAAATCCCACTCCCACTGCAAACACCACTGCATACCCTTAACACGAATGATGGATAGCCAACAGTCCAAACTAAGAAGTGCTCCTCAGCAGAGAACACTCCCTTCTGGGATGGCTTTTGCAAGGGTTTAATATTTTTAAACCCCTTGACTAAGTGCCAATTCATCAATGCATTAGAAACAGAACATTAATCTGTTCCTCCCGCCCGTACCTTAATTGTAACATTTTCCTTTTAATGAGGTGGAGCAGGAAAATGGGCAGGTAATTGTGTCACCACTGACGGAAGGTTTCCATTATAATTTTAAAACTATCAGTGACATGAGGCTTGTATTTTTTTCCATTCAGCAAAGGGCCTTTTACCTTTGAGGATGGGGATGAGTGGAAGAGAAGGACTAATCCCACAGACAAGGAGGGTCTCTATCACACCAGGCCCCTAGGAGTGACATCGCTGGAATGACAGAGGGAGCATATCCCACATACCAAGAGGCTTTGCTTCTTGCTTTGGGATCCAAGAACCTTCTTCAGTACACCACCAAACACTTCAAGGGTCTCTGGAAGAAATCACAGCGATAGGTTTGAGCAGCATTGCTCTGGGAAGTGGTGCTGGAAACCATTAGCATGGCTTGAGCCCCCACCCAAAAAGCCCAAGCAGAAGGTCAGCAGCCCAGCAGCTTTCCTTCAGTGCCTTCTGCTCAAATTCCTCCTTCATTTCCACACATGCTACGCTGTCCCAGTCACTGTCCCTGTCTTTCCAGCAGCCCACACACAAGGCCCAGGTGAGATGAGAAGGGCTGATCTCTTGAAGACCACACAGCACTTTGCCATAGTGCCTTCTGCATTGCCTTCCAAAGCAATGACATCCTACTGGTGTGTCCTTTCTGCACCTCGGCTTTCTGCCAGGACCTCCACCGAGCTGACTCAGACTCCTTCACAAAAATGTCCTGCAGGTCCATAGACTCCTGGGCCTCACAGGGAGTCAAATAAGGGGCTCGCTTGGCTGCAGAACATTAATTCTTTGTTCTGTTCTTGTCCTCTATCCCATTCAGCCCTGCTCCATGTTTTTGTCCTCCCCTGTGGGAGGCCTCTGTAGAAGTCACAGACTAATTGGGCTTCTGAGCATTCACACTCGCTCATTCAGGAGAAGCTATTAATGTTTGTTGCTGCCATTCTTCACAGCCCAGGAGGGAGCCCTGACTCTACACAGCCTGTTCTGTACCCACATTCACAAGTGCAACAATCTCAGAGAAGTCCCCAGCATGCGTAAGTTGCATCCAGATCAGCTTCCCAACCTGCCATCCCACGTGGAAAGAGGATTTTGCTGCGTCACCAGATCTGAGGACATCTGTGTGACAGAAATAGGTGGGTAGAATAGCTCTAAAGTGGGACCTGATAGGCTCCCTCCATCACAGGTGCTCAAGGCTGGGAGGAATGAGGATGCCTCTGAGATTCACCCTGCAGCCACACCCACGGCCCTTGGGATAAAGGTATAGAAGAAAAGGAGAGAGAAGGGGACATCTAAATGGGAAAAAACATACAGGCCTAAATGTCAACAGAGTCCCCTCAAGTCACCTTCTACAGGAGCTTCCATCTGCTGCAACTGCGGCAGGGATTAACTGAGGCAGCAGAGGTTGCTTCAACAGGTGCTGGCCAACCCAGGCTTGCAAAATACCACTAATTGAAATTAGCTTTGTGCCTTCTCCTGGCTCAAAAGTCCATGGTGCTTGTAAGACTGAAGGTTGGCAGGGCCCACAAGCAGAGAAATCACTGGTACCTTCAAAAAATGCTGCTGGGAGGTTGAACAGATATAGAAAGAGTTAACTCTGCATTGGAGCGTGGTCTTGAGTGCTCTTCAAGACCTATTTTTTTTTTTACTAATTCCACCCAACAACTTCTATGCCATCTCTACAGGATGGTCCTGCTTCCACCTCCCGTAGGGCTGCTCCCCTTTCTCCACATTACCAGCTGAGCCAGATTAATCAGGCCTGGAAATTTGCCTCACACTTGTTTGGAACTTTATTCCTCTAAAATAAAAGTAAAACATTTTGGCCTAGAAACTTCAAGTGTGATTTAGTACCTTGCCCGTAGCAAAGACTGTTGCCCCTGGAGAGATTGGGGCATCTTCCATTATTAACGACAGGATCTGCACATGCAATGAAGCCCACGTGGCAGATGTGTGCGTCAGAAAGCACAGCTCAGGGCCTGACTCTATAATTGTTATAATTATGCTGGGGCCCTGAGTAACGTTTCAAGCGATGTTGGTCTTCCTGCATTGACTGCACTGGTGTGGCATCTGTAGTGGTGACCTCAGGGAGTCAGCATGCGCAGAACTGCTGAAGGCATGGGGGAAACGTGCTGGAAACCCACTATGGGCATATCTGAAGACATTTTGTCTTAGAAAGGGATGAGAAGTTTAAATAGCAGAAAACCACCACGAATTATGAGGGCAAAAACTCATATTTAGAAAATGTATTTCAGATCCCTACATATTTACAGGTCATACGGGGGTGGTGACCAGAAGCCCTGATAGTGATTTTCTGATCCTTCATGTCACTGAGACATACCAAAAACTTCAGCTGTCAAAGAGTCCCCTAGTGTAGCAATTGGGCAGATCGATACAATGGGAAAGGTGTTACGACAAAGGTCTGATGATGGAAGGACCGGCACAGCAGAAAGGTGCTATGAAGGAAGGGCAGAAGATTGCTCACCCGTATCAGAAGATTCCAGGTTTGCAGGGGAAAGCTCCACCAAGGAGGGATCTCCAACCAGAGATCCTGCCCCCATGGCAGCCAGCCCTTAAATGAGGTCTAAGAGAGGTGCAGCCAGGCTCCACCCCTTCCAGTCACACAGCTGCATTGCCTTCACCTGTGCTCCCAGGTGCTTTCCCCAGGTGCTCAATCAGTGGTTCAGGCTGGGACTCAACAGTTCCCATACACACACAAGGCTGGCCAGTGGCATGGACACCACGCTTTCCCAGGGCAGTCCTAGATTGCACCCAGCCCTTGCACCCAGCAGTCTCAGGGCCTCCATCCCCTTCCATGCATAGTTTAATTCTCTGGCCTCATTTTCAGCTCCACCTTCTCCTTCCTCCCACTCAGTAAAACGTATTAGCAAGCTCAAACCTTACTTTGTATTAAATCAAAGTCTGAGCAGTATGCGAGGGCTCAGGAAAACATGATTTAACTGGTGCCTTGCTCATTCACATCAGATTAAGTCTATAGAGGTAATTTACTGCATATAGAAACTGGAAGACAGAGGGCAGCTCATTAATGTCTAGGATTATTACTATTATTGTACTAAAACAGAAGATCTTTTTCATTTTATTTCTGTTCCTAGCCAATGCAAATTTGTGATACAAATAGGAAAGCCCACCCCTACCAATTCTTGTGGGTCACTATTGATTGCAGGAGGGAAAAAAAAATAAGGAAGAAAAACAGCAGAACAAGAATAAGCAAAGAGTCTGAAACCTTACAGAGGCAGCAATTTAAAGGATTTCAAAGGCTGTTTCCATAAGCCTTTTGGGACTCAAATGTAGCATATTGATTAAACTTCGGAAGCAGCTAAAAGCAGCTTCAACATGGCTAATTAATACAGTGATGCCCTGATGCAACTTGTACTTGTTTTACCAAGCTTCTGCCTGTCAAATCAATTAATATTCACTACCCTGATGAAAGCAGAATCTCTATCTATCATTTGATAAATTGATCCATCTATTGACTCACTCAACATAATTAACTGACCTGTCCAGTGGGCTTGAATGCAGTGTCCTGTAGATGATTTTGGGTTGAAATAAGACAAGCAAACTCATGAAGATGCTTGCTTTGACTCTACAACCGAAACCACATGGTTTTGGATTTGAGGCAGCGTTTGATGTCCAGTCTGTGTAAGCGGTTCTCCATGGACCCTTGGACTGGTTTTCCAGAGAGACAGGTCTGTGATTGCTCTCTGTTCGAACAGTGCAGCCTGTGATGTAAGACACATCACGTCCAAGGGCTAAAACTTCCAAAATGGAGCTTTCAGTCCCTCAAGCCTCTTAGAACTGAAGAGATCACAGCTGGATTCAGGTTCTTGTCTTCAAAATTCCCTCACCTGAAGCCACTCTGAAGAAGTCAGATAC
>JAOWBP010056017.1:4383-40855 GCA_028571105.1 Tragopan temminckii
CACCCCCATCACCTGCTCTGCAGCCCATAAGAGGCTCTGGTACATTCACCGAGCTGCTCAGCAGGGCTGTGAAGCAAAGGCTTTTAGAAAAGTCATGGAGCACAGCAGGATTGTGTAGAGGCATGAAGTCTGAGAGAATTAAACATTGTCACTGCCGGAATAACGCACACATCCATCAAATTAGGTTTTAGGAAGCAAAGATATATACTCCAAAAAAATAAGCAAGTAATTCTCTATGAAGTTCAGTGTGACAAACTTTTCCTGCTTGCTGTCAGGGAAGATCCTTCCCCTCCAGCTGCACCTCAACACAAAACGCAAAGAAACTGCTCTGTATTTTCTTAGGAGGAAGAAAATGCAATAACAAAAAATTCCGCTCCCTCAAAGCACAGAGGTACTCACTTAAAGAAGGTCTGGCTAAAATCTTTAATTGTCTTCATCTCCAGCTCCTCTAGAAGAAGCTCTGATCCATCACTGGCCTCTGTTTATAGGCTGGGGAGGAGGAAGGCAGAGTTAATTCATTAATTACCTGCAGCTGTGGCCAAGCTTACTGTCTTTCCCAGCTCTCATACTGCAGATTTCCACACACATCCCCTATGGAAGAACACAGCCAACCCCAACAATTAATTTCCTTCCTCATCCTTTTATAGGGCTTACACTTGAGGGTGGCAGAACAGCTTGGTGGGGTTTCTCTGCAGCAGAAATACATTGTTATGGTGCTATTACTGCAAGTCTTTATCCTTCCCTATCGTACCTGCGTGAGCACCAGTACTTCTGTGTGCTTACACTGTATGTATTGCAGTAAGCTGTGCGTATCCCAACACCTGCATGCAAGTAGCTGTGAGTTCCTTTGTAGCACAGATGCAGGGAGTTCCATCACTCTTGTTCTGCATCTGCCCTCAGGATCTCACCTGAGGGTGCTTGCAGACCAGAGCTGTCATGCATTGCAAAAAGGTGTCCTAATCTGAGCAACCACTGGGAAATCTAAACAGAAATATGAGCATAACCACTGCTGGCATGAGCCATTCCATGAGACAACATGGAAACACCTGTGGCTGGAAATCCCTAGGGACAGAATGTAAAAGCTCTTTAAATGGCTTTTGGGAGAACCCTTGCAATGCTGATCTATTGAAAGCATGCAACAAATCCCTTCTCTGGAGCTGAGGAAACGGCATTTCAGGGAGCAGCATAAAGCAACCTGCAGCAGATCTCATGAAGTTGGTGGCTGTGAATCAAATTTAAGAGGCTCTTTGCAAGGACCTCATTCCCACATCTTCCAGCAGCAGTAGGAAAAGCAATAAGACCGAGCCTTACTGCTGCTGTGTTTGCAAGTGGCCACTGGGGGAAAATGCTATTTCAAAGTTTCTGTGCATCTTGCAGCCCGTGAGCGACTTCCACAATGGAGACTCATCAGCACATATTACATCTTAATGATTCACACCATTTCTGTTACCAAAGACTTACTTACAAACTCATTTTGGAAACCCAGGAAGAAAGAGTGAGGCTTGCTGCTGTGAGAAATGCTTTTTCTCTGACTGAAAAGAAACCCAGCTGCTATTGCGAAGTGAAATCCCAAATGGGTTTTTAATTCACCGTCACACAATGATCCTTACGATCCTTCGGTGCTTAAACATACAGAAGATACTTACAAGATGGGGTTTGCAAGCTAATGCAAAGCTCAAACTGAAGTGCCCGTGCTGCAAAGTGACTGCAAGAGCAGTAACGTCTTCTTGCATGGGTGTAGATCTGCTAAGGAAACATTCAGCCTTATTTTCCATTATTTCTGTAACATCCTGGAATAAAGGCTTCCCACATAACGAAATATCAAGCCTATACAAACGCATGCTGATTTTTAGGCTCCAATTCTCATCTTCTGTTCTCCTCCACCACTGAAGCCCAAATGGATTGTTCTGGTTTATTCCCATTGACTCTCACAGAGGCGACTGAAATTAAAATGAGTTAAATAGTTTTTCATCTTCCTTAAAGCTGTCTTGAATTTCAGTCTCTGCTAACTAAGATTTGATTGCTGAAGCCATTTTAAAACAAAAACACTTCGGGTTAAAGGGAAAAATCACATAATTGAACACTAAAATCATTATTTGTTCCTCCCAATTGTGACAGGTTTTTAACACATAAGCTTAAAATGGGGAAGTTTGAGATGCACACTTCTATGTTTCTCTGTTTTCAGAAAGGGAAAAGGAAAAAAAGCTGCAACAGAAGCGTTTTTCTTGGCAGTCCACGAGCAGTCGGCCTTTCACTGTGCTTTAATTAGCTGTTCTGCTAATTGGCCATGGCCACGCATTCTGCTAAACATCCTTCCTCAAGTCCAGAGCTGTTTGTATATTTGCACTGACCCTGCTAAACAAAGTTGGTCCTCGGGATGCACGGAGCAGACATCTCCACCGACTGAGAGGTGAGGAACATTTCCCTGTTTGGTATCCATGGGGTGACTCACAGAACTAAAATTAGACAGGTGCCATACGTGGCTGGAGGACTGAGGTGGTAAAAAAGGCTCTGCTAACAGGAGTGACTCACAGCAGATACAGGCCATCTGGAATGCATTTGGGTGGAGGTGGGTATGGTTGGAGGGTGGGGAAGCTCACAACTGGAGTGCAGGAGGAGCTTTGTAATAGAGAGACAGTTAGCAGGCATGGTGGGGATGGGTTGGGGTTGGTGATGTTAGTGGTCTTTTCCAACCTTAATGATCCTATGATTCTAAGTGGGAAATCAACCAGCCCTGTGTTAGCTGAGCCAGGATGAGGTTTTTCTACTTTTAGTGATTGCCTGTGATTTCCCCTGCCCGAGTCAGGCAGTTCAAGCAATTGACACGTGTTCATTTCTGTGAGACCTCCTCATTACCCATAATGTTGATTGCAGCTCCCTGTGCTGAGACTGGCAGTGGCTTTGTATCCACAAATTGACATTAGAAATGAACACACTGCTGATTTTCACGATGAGAGAAAACAAGTAAGGAGGACAGCAGCTCCTGATGAGCTCTAATGGAGAACTCTCCAGCCCCAAACAGTGTGAAGGCTGTCGTTGAATCATAGAATTGCTCAGGTTGGAAAGGACCTTAAAGATCATCGAGTCCAACCACAACCTAACCAAACTACCCTAACTCTAACAACCCTCCTCTAAATCACATCCCTGAGCAGCACATCCAGTTTTTAAGCACATTCAGGGATGGTGACTCAACCACCTCCCTGGGGAGCCTTTTCCAGTGCTTAACAACCCTTTCTGCAAAGAGTTTTTTCCTGATATCCAACCTAAACCTCCCCCGGCTCAACTTGAGGCCGTTTCCCCTCATCCTGTCATGCTCCATCCTCCTGGGCCGGAAGACTCAACTAACAGCAAGGCTAGGACTGTTAGCAGCACTGCAAACAGGCCTGTAAAAAAGGGAGAAGCAATGCATGCACATGGGGACACGGCCTTATTTCTAAAGGAAATAGCACAAATTTACTTTGGGGGAAAAAAAACCCACAACCCTAAATATTCACATGATAGCCCAGTTCATCTACCTGAAGATAGCTGGTGATGAGACAGTGGGGAGAACTAGTACATACATGGGAAGAAGGGAGAACATATCAAGCAAAACAAACCCTCCAATAAAGCTCAATTTCTGCACAGAAAGCTCTCTCAGCAAGGCTTGGCGTAATCAAAAATTTCATTCCCTTCATCAAATAAATAAATAAGGAGTACAGGTGGAAAGCATTAATCCTTTGACTACCCTAAGATTCACAGCACGCTGCTGTTTGTGGCAGCTGCAGAGCTATTCAGCTGCCTGCCTGCCTCATTGCAATGCTGCACGCACCGGGGAGGGCTGGACAAAATCCAGTTCTCCCAGTGGCAGGAGGAGAGGTGTCACTGGTGTGCCATCGCTTCCCCTCCTCGATGAAGGCAGCGCAGGGAGGTGGGAGCGTGCTGGCTGCTGGTGGGCACCTCCAATCCAAACTGTGGCTGCTTTCTGGAAGGAGTTTTTCTTAGTTTGAAAGTACTTTTTTAAAGAAGATGGATCGCATTCTGCCTAAAAGTTAAATATTGTAATTAATGCAGCTGTTTAAAAAAAAAAAAAATCCCAGAAAAAGTCGAAGTTGGGTTGTAAATTAGGTTCTCTTGATTTCTTTATTTCCTTTTGGAAGAAAATAAGATGGTTTAGCTTGAACTGTTGCTGCACTACCTGCATCTTTACTGAATGCATTTAAGCACTGAAAACAAGCTGAGCAATGATCTTAGACTTGGAGACCAGGCTCTGAAAACCCTCATTGAGCTGCAGGTTCCCTGTTCACTGTAGGGGAGCTGAACCAGGTGATCTTGAAGAGTCCCTTCCAACTCAATTCTATGATTCTAAACTTGTTCCTCTTTTTTTTTTTTTTTTTTTTTTTTTTTTTTTTTTTTTTTTTTGTAAGTAAGGATCTGAGAGGATGGTCCTGAAAGCAACAGTGGGTTAAAAACCTCTTGTTTATTCCCCTCTTCCCCAGGACCAGGACTACTCTGCACCTCTAAGACGTTTCAACCACCTTGCTTATGTCCCTGAGATAGAACTCATCCTGGTTCAGAAGCCTCAACCAAAACTATCCTGGGTCTACAGACATGCAAATAGGGGTTTGATGGTTTTGCAACCACAAGGGTGGATAAGACAAGGAGGAGCAGAGCAGGGGAGGACAGAGAGCAGGGTGGTGATGTGCAGGCTGCCGTTCCTGTGTAGCAGAACGCTTGCTTTTGCCAGAGTTCTTAGAGGTATTTTTTTTTTAAATTGAAACCTGAAAGAAAAGTGCAGCAATGAGAAGACTGAAAGTGAATCTAAATCTACCAGAAGCCTCACGAAATTAGCCCCATGTTCCTTAACTTAATCTGAAAACGCAGCTCCAGTTTGGCAGACGGAATGATTTCACGTTTGCGACGTGCTCAGCTTCAGCTCTGAAACTCTCCCCATAAGCTGCTTTTCCCATCTCAGTGTGGATTTACAATCACCCGCCAGCATCTGCTTGGAGCCTGAGCTATAGAGAGAGCTCAGTGCTTTGAAGTGCCGATGCATCACCGGCGCAATGTTACCACTGCATCACCTCAAGTCAGACACTGAGGCACAAGGTATCGTCTCCAGCTGGCTCTAATCACATCCCTGCTCTGCACACAGCCGAAGTTTCGTCTCCTTCTATCGTTTCCCATGGCTTTGTGGGATTTGGAACAGCGCAAGAGGAAAGAAGCCCCATCAGCTCTTCTTCCTGGGGATAACACCTCCTGCTTGAATTGATGCAGTCAATAAGCACTCCCTTGTGTAAAGCAAAGCTGTCATCACAAATAAATAAGATTCTTGAGCCAGCATGACGAGACTGAAATATCTCCTGGCTGGTGGAAGCGTGTTGCTTCAGTGTCCTTAAAGGATTGCACTGCTCCAAAGACCCCCTGACTCCATAATCTCAACTGGCCGCTGTGATTTCTGCCCCTGCAAATGTTGGCGTTCCACTTTTCCCTGGGCAGTATGGGGTGGAGCATCGTATGGCACAGGGTTAGGATATAGCAGCCCTCATTGCCTTATAGGATGTGCAGGGTCTCAGAGAAAAAGAGAATACTGAACTCAAGCCCTAGCACCAGCTAAACAATTTCCATCCAACTGAAAGTAATAGTAACCGTAATCATTACTAGAGCTGACTGCATATGGCTACAAATCCTCCAGCAGAAGCTGTCCATTTGTAGGCATTATGAAATACTCATGCATGGGAGAGAAGTTCTGGGAGATACAGACAGAGAGATGAGATTTAAGACAAAGCCAACCAACACAATCTTTAATTTCCTTAAGCTGAACAGAACTTTGGTGCATCAAAAGTCTAGCACTATTTCTTGGTAATAACTAATCCTTTGGCAGCATGAATTCAAAGAGAAAAAAAATTACACTTATAAAATATCATCCTTCTCTTGGAAAAGTCTATAATCCTAATCTCCATATGCCTCATCTGGCTGTTAGGCTCCAACAAGATTTCAGACAGGCTACACTGGAAGAAAAAAAACCCTATCTGTGGCTTGTTCACTCTTTTCACCCCATAAGAAAAGCTTAGTATGAGTTTTGTCCCCGTGGCTCTCTCAGCACAGCTCCAAGGCCCCAGTGCTGGGGGAGAGGAGCAAGCACCTTCAGGACTAAGGAAAACAAGAACCCAGAAGCTTGGCAGCGGGTACGTAACCATGCACCCAGACAGCTGAGAAAAGAACATCATGGCCAGGCTTGCACATGGCAGCATTTATTTCCCCAAGTGGAGCAGCTCTGATGGGCCAACAAGTGATGCCCAGCAAACCTGGAGGCTGGGGCTGAGGGAGCCTGCCCTTTGTTACCAGTGGCAGGAAGCAGATGGCTCTGAGCAGGGAGGGAGAGGGCTTCCATCTGGGGGATTTTCAAAAGGAAAGATTAAAAAAAAAAAAAAAAAAAAGCTAAGTCCTTCATTTCTTTGGTTAATTCATGGTAACCTTGGGCTTCTCATAACCACGGAGAGAGCATTGTATTTTATACCAGCTTAACGTTATTGAGTGGACACAGAGATGGACTAGTGTTTGCTTTTGCAGCTGTAATATATGACTTATAAACAAGCCTTAGAGAAGAATAATGCTTCTGTACTTTGTGATGAAGGACTTAGTGCTGTTTTCACTTTTATTTGTACAAGAAACTGTCCAAAGTGGTGCTGGTTTTGAACAGCTGAACATAAAGCAAAGCCAACGTGAGGAAGCACCAGATCAGACACTTACCCATGGTACTTCCTGGGCAATTAAGTGGGCTCGTATTAGTTCTCAAAGTACATGAAATCATTGCACTGTTTTCCTACCCATCAATTACCGTCTGCAAACAATCTCTTGCTGGGCTTTTGTCTCCTAATCCTTGCATTAATTGAATTGTCAGCACCACTCTCCACCACTGCAACCAGACTTCTTGACCTCCTGTACCACCAGAGGAGAAGTGGGCACAGCACCGACCACTGTAGGCACACATCTGATGTGTGATGGAAATAATCACTGCAGCATTTGGGGGCCGATTTGGAAGAAGAGGAGCAGAGGCCACACCACAGCATGAAAATAGCCATTTTTGTTGCAGATGTCCATGGGAAAATTACCCCTCAGCTTTTGGGATAGAGGTCAGAATGTTATTCTTGGTGAGGTGGTGATGTCTCACGTCCCTCTGTACCAGCTGGGGCTGTACCAGGCTTCATGGAGGAGCGATGGTCAATCAAACTGGAGCCAGCAGCCCTGCCCTGCTGCAGCAGGCATCACACAGGACCAGTCAGCATCACCAGTATCTCATCAGTGCCTGTTGCAACTCATGTACTGCATGCTAATTAGCAATGCAAAGCCCGTGCCAGTGTTTATTTCATTTCCCAGAACATGGAAGGCTCAGTCAAGCAGAGCACAGCCTCTCAGTAACTCAGCACATGACTTAAAGCTCACCAAAGCGCTCAGACAGCAGCATCCTACTCAGAGAGCAGCAGATGGGGGTGGAGGATGCTTGCGGGGCTGAGCTTCTGTAGCGAGGAACTTGGCACAGGGTACCAGTTTCCCTTTGCAGCAGGATCAGGGCACGAAGGGCTGGCTAGCATCAGCACACAGAGCTGAAAGGGGAAAAACCTCCTGTGATGAACCCCAGACAGAAGTCTCAGCCTTTCCAGATGAGCAAAGACCCAGGAAAGTGACTTATCCCCCAGTGCTGAAACTCTCAAGGTGATGATGAACCAGGAATATCTGAGAGTCTTCTCCTCTTCCTCCTCCTCATCCTTGGAGACATTCAAGGCCAGGCTGGTCAAGGCTCTGAGCAACCTGATCGAGCTGTAGGTGTCCCTGTTCATTGCAGGGAAGTTAGACTAGATGGCCTTTTAGGGTCCCTTCTGACTCGGGCAATTCTATGATTCTAACCACAAACATTGAAATGAAGCAGTTCATCACCCAGCTGGTGATTTTACCACCTATTAGGAAAGTCCCAGCCTTGCCCATGATGCCATCCTCAGCAAGGGGAGCAAAGACAGCATTCCTCTGTGACTAGTGCAAGGGCCCTGCAGGTTGCAGAGGGGTCCCTGCTGAGCAGAGCCTGAGCAGCTGCTTGCCCCAGCAGAAGGAAGAGAGAAAGAATGAATGAGCTTCTCTTCAATTTTTTTTTAATGAAGGATGCCGATAAATAATCAGTTTCCTTCTGAAAAATCTGTTAAAAATGACATTTCATTCCCTAATATCACAATCCAATGTTGTGAGATCAGTCTTTTTTTTTTTTTCATAAATCATTATTTTGTTTCAAATAATCCTGCCTTGCAAAATAGTAGCATGCTGATAGGAGAGGCATTTTCAGTAATGTGCCCAGCTGTTCTGCTGCAAAATGCTGACGAGCTCCAATCAAACAGCATTCACATCCCCGGGTAGGATTTATCTGTGGCATCAGTTGTGGATGAATCTGTCCTTGCACTTCAAGAGTCTTGCAACCAGATTTTCATCCTCATTTCCAAAGGAGCTGATTTTCATCCTCATTTCCAAAGCACCTTTCCCACAGGTGCTTTGCTTGATCTGCC
The DNA here is from genome assembly GCA_028571105.1 of Tragopan temminckii. Lineage (NCBI taxonomy): Eukaryota > Metazoa > Chordata > Aves > Galliformes > Phasianidae > Tragopan > Tragopan temminckii. Next base: position 12,912 of record JAOWBP010056017.1, read on the forward strand.
TTCACTCCGTGGCCAATCCAGTACCATTTTTTAAAAATCATCCAATCATGGGTGGAAGGATAGGTAGAAAAAGGAAGGAAGGGTCTCACATCAAAGTTAATGAAAACAATAGCTCAAATGAAGCGAACAAAATGAGTTAAGATATTGCACCCAGTGCGGTTGTTGGTGTGCCAGCCTCCAGGCATGCAGCCACCGTGCTCTGTAGCAGCTGGGTAGGGTGACAAGGAGCAGGATGGAGGTTCCAGGTTAGTGGCATGACAGGGGGCAGATGGGGGATAATGGGTACAAACCCACAGGACATAAGAACTCATTAGTCCCAATGCCATGGCAGAGACTGCAGAGTGAACCCTAGGAAAGCAGAGCTGGCAGTAATGGGAGTGGGATGCTATAAAACATGAATCACAGCCTCCAAATGAGACGGTGGAAGTCAGGGACACACTTCTCATATTCTTTCCTGGTGGCAATGGGAACACTTAAGGGAAAGATTCAAGGAGCACTTGTATTCAGAGCTCAGAAAAACACTACAGAGCTCTTCAGTGGTGATGTTAAACAAAATTGCAGTCATTTGGAAGGAAAAAAAGAACCAATACCATTATATGAGTACAGTAGTCCCTATTCAAGTTAGGTCTGAATGCAGATGTGTTTGGGGACGAGGAAAAGGGAGAGGTGCATTCACAAGGGGCTTCCCCCAGCCAGAGCAGCTCTTCTCCATTGGCACTTCCCTCTGAGCAATGCTGTGCCACGGCTGAAATCACAGCACACAGATTTAAGAATTTGGGCTGACGCAAAGCAAACAGTCACCCAGCACAAAGGGCTGTTTGGTGAAGAAAAAAACCCATAAAATAATTCACTCAGCTTCTTCTGAAACAACGGGCAAGGCTATCTGTGCTCTGAAATTACTCCCGGAGCTCCCCTAAGCCATGCCACAAACACTGCAGCAGTGCCTGGCCGGGCAGTTGGCTTTGATCCCTTGTGTAGGCATCTTTACCCAAGCAATGCTCAGGGAGCCTGGAAACAACATCTGTTCTTCTGTTGGCTGCTTTGGTCTGACATTTCAGTCCTGCACATCTCCGTCGGTCTCAAGTTGCCTGCATGGCTTCAGGTGAAGGATGGAGTCACTGCTGCTGCTTTTTGGGGTCTTTCCTCCACTGTAGTCTCAGTGTTAGGAACAGATAAAAGATGAAAGCAGAAGAAATTATGGCAGCATTATCAGCTGGCTTTGAAAATAAATCAAAAGAAGGGGCTGTAGAAATGGCGTTGGATGATGTGGATTTTTGGGGAACGGAATTTTTTTCAAGACTGGTTGTTTGAATCCTCCACGATATCCAGTAATACATTGTTGTGCCTCAGAAATTGGTGGTAATTTAATTCCACTTGCTCTTTTCCTCTCCTGAACTGCTGTCTCCTCGCGTTCCTCTCAGCCCACTGCTCTGCTTTTGCAGTTCACTAAGACATAACTAAGGCTCTGAGGCTGAAGCAGAAATACAGAACAGAACAGAAATAGAACTGTGATAAAAAATAAAACAGGATTATGACCAAAAAAAAAATCTAAAGGCTCCAACAAGGTCCTGCTGGTTTCCACACATTGCTAATGCAGTGCCAGAACCAGGAGCCAAGGAGCAGACATTTTAAGTAGGAAAGCTCTGTTTTTGCTAAGATCTTTCTCAGCTCTAAGTCTTGCTGGCATTAAGTGGCAGTAAGATCCCCAAGAGATTCATGTTCATCTTGAGCTTCCCCTTCAGTAAGTCTGCTTTTACTGGAGCCAAAAGGGAGCAAGTGGGGTTCAAAAAGGGGATGAGCAGCTGAAGTTGGCATAACTACTCATATAGAGAGGCACTGATGAGTCACTGATGTCTGTGACACAGGCTCCCTTGGCTGTGGAACGAAAGGTACTTTATGTAGATGAGAATTAGCATCTTCACCAGTACAGCACTGAGACCAAAAGTGGATTTTCCCATCTTCAGCTCTGAAGAGTCCTTTTAGGCTCAGATTCAAGCACCTCTGCAGCCAGAGCCCATTGGCTTTGAAGGGCATAAAGTACCCTCAAGTCTGGGCTGCCAGCTGCTGGCTCTGTCCCCATTTCTCAGGAGGCATGTTTTGAAATGCACACCTGTAGGGAGCAGGGACGCCTTGGGGACATGTCAGCTGCATTCAGCATTGTTCCTTTAGGGCTGCTCTCTGGAGATGCTCCTCCAAGCAGCATGGCACCCACTCCCCAGTTGTAGTTTCTCCAGCAGGCATAGCACAACAACAATTTTTTTTTTTCCTTTTGCTTGCTTATCCGCTACATAAAATTTCATTTCCTGAATTCACCCTCCCTATTTTGTTCATTAAATTGTCTTTTCTTATTTACAGTGATGAGAGTGTTAGGATGGCACTCATGGATATGTGCAGATAGTTGAAATGTACCCACTTCAAACACTGCTCATGCGAGGAGTGGGTAGTTACGTTCAGACACGGTAGGAGAAATAATATGCTGGGCCCAAATGTCAAATATAATCACAGGTGATATTAACCTCCCCACTGAAAGGAATACATCCCTTTGTGCAATAACCTGGCTTTAATGTTCAAGATTGCTACAAGAGATTAAACGGCAGCCCTTGATAAGTTGCCTACACTAAAAGCATCATGGAAATTGAAAACATAATGTACCTCACTTAAGTGATTCACGCTATTAATATGTAGAGTCTTCTAAGCTATAGTTTCATCAAAGTTGAACGGTGGGAATAAGTGAGGACTTGTTTCCTCTTTTTTTTATTTTTTATTTTTTTTCTAAAAAGAAGAAAACAGGTGCCTTTATGTCCAGGGAAGACAGAAGTAAAATTGTTTCTGAGAAATGAGGAGTGGTACCTTGAGCTACTGTGTTCCATACGGAGGAAAAAAGGAGCACCCACTGTTGCCCTGCCCTTTTCCCGGAGAAGGGATATGCAGTGATGGTTCCAGTCACACTTACACATTCAACACACATGTCCACAGAAACAGACATACCCTCCCCACACAGAAAAATGGGCAAATGAAAGTATATATGACAGATAAGTAATGAGCTCATTGTATTTTTTGATGGAAGCGGCTGCTAATTATTATGGCAACACTGGATGAGATGCTGACAAGAAAGGCAGGATGGGCACACACAGCACGTGTGCTCCACCACTCCACCTGTGTCTCTCTGCAGACTCCAAGCCTTGTGAGATTTAGAAACATCAGATTTTCTTTCAATTACGGCTTCTGAGAACCAATTTCTGAGGTGAGCCCCATGCTGGATATCTCAGCCCTCAGAGCTAAACTGTACTGTTTAATCTACTTGTTGACTTTTCAGATTCAGTGCAGCCAGAGCTGTGCCATTAGTCAACAAAAAACATTTTGCAGCTGTTCCTGTTCCCTTGAAGGCTATTTGATACCCAGAGCTGCCATCCCTTCAGACGTGGTACACGGCGAGTCCAGAAATCCCCAATGCCAGCTCTCCCTGCCTCCCAGCACTACTATCATCTTGGAAGTTTGGGATAAAGCTGCCTTGAAGCTTCCTTTCATATGGCTAGCTACACCTTGCCCATATCCTAGATGGCTTTGCAGCCCTATGAGACACCTGTGTCCATCCCCTTCAGGAAACGCTGAAGGACAGAAGAAGCCAAACACTTTTTCTCAGTGTACTCAGTAGGGCAACTACTGCTTCTCACTGCTTTGGTGATGCTGATGGGACAGCAGCTGCACACAGCCCTTATGGGGTTGACTTTGGCCCCAGCATGCATCCAGTCCTCTTCCCAGTCCCACACGGGATGGTGACAGCCAGGGGCTTGGAGTCAATGCAATGAACCACGATGCACATTTTAGGGACAACAGCACAGTACACAAAGCACTTTCTCTGCTCCAGCCTTGGGGACCCGCTGGGGTTTGCTCTGCTGCAGACTCCTTGCAAACAAATGATTCAGTACACGAGAGAAACTTCCCCGTTCCTTGTATTAATGCTTCAGTCACCACCACTTCAAAAGAAATATCATTTTTTCAAGTCTCACCGAGTCCTCCAATACACAGACACAGGCAGCGAGGAAGGTGTAAGGACAGGGTCCTGTTCTTTCCACCCAGGCAGCAGCTCTCCTGCCTTTTGTTGTACAGATCTAAGATTCACTGTTCATGAAAAGCCCCAAATGGCAGTGGTCCTGTTCCCAAAGTCTCTGCCATTAGAGTGGGCATCGTTGTCTTCTGGATGTGTGAGTTATCACTGTGCAAGGGAGAGAGCTGCTGCTCCTCCATAACGCCTGGTGAGGTGGGATAAGAATCACTCTTTAAAAGCTGATTCTGTGACAAGACAAAGGTCAGACCAACACAGGATTTCTAAATACAACACTTCCTCAGTCCTTATCCCTCTGCTTTGCAGAACACTCTTGTTATACCCAGCGAATGAGAGTCCCAGTGCACCAAAGCAATTTTCAGCAGCAATAGCCTGTGAAAAAAATCATGAGGCATTATCGCTCATTAACACTGCCAGACAGGGAAGGCAAGGGTAGGGGAAAGAACTGAAACCTCTTTGATCCTCCTGCCATGGTGGATTGCTCAATGCGAAGTACACGTGGCAAATCCACAGATGAGCCAGAGAAAGTCTTGCCTTTGTGTTAAGCAGGTAAACACGAAGGTCTGGAGGGAGGATATTCCAAGCTGAAGAGAGTCACTTGCTTCCTTGTCATGCTATAAATGCGCATTTGAAGCAGAGTTTGGCCAATTCACTTTCTGCACGCAATGCTGTAAAGTGAGCAAACAACACGAGAGCTCTCAGCAGCCTTTCTGCTTTCTGTTTGTGGGAAAAATCACAATTGTATTCGTCCAATAGGGACTGAAAATTGAATCCTACTGGTTGCTGATAAACTGTTTGTCTTGTATCTGAACTTCTGCAGGCTGGAGTTATTGAGCAAAACCAACACTGGCTTCTGCAATGAAAACCCAACCTTGCAATGGCATCTCATGCAGGGGATGGGAAGAGATGGCAGTTGGGTGACTTTCCAGAAACACCATTCCCATTTATCAGCCTCAAAAATGAAAAAGCAGTTTCTGTGCTCAGTTGTGTTTCAGTCTGCCACCCGGGGAAGCACCCATTTGTCCGCGTTATTATTCATAAAGGCAGAGCTTGTTGAAGCTAATGCTGCACCATACGGGTAAAAGTGTGATTTTTTTTCCAAATGATATTCCTAATCAGCAAGTTTCAAGCTACTGGTATGTAAGCTTCAGGGACCACAGAACACAGTAAAACATATCTTGTAGCTAGTTTATGGTAACTGCAATTTTTAGGCAGTTAATTTTAATAAGAAACATCAGGACAATGACCATGTAGCTGGAAATGCCTCTGTTTGTTGCCCTTCCTAATCAAGATAACTTATCTTTCTTCTCACAAAAAAAGAAACCAACCATGGGCTTCTTCCTTTCCTACTTTTCAGACCATTTGTCACCAAAGATTACTGCAGATCTGTGATGCAGTTTTGCAGGGGCAGGCAGGGTTAGTGGGTTATTTTTCACAGAGAACGGTGGGTAGATAGAGCTTTGAATTGCTCCCTCGGTCCAGGCATCAAATTCAGTTAAACTGAAGATATTTAATGATGTTAACACTGACTTCATCCAACTTTGTACTGGGCCTGGAAAACACAGAGGAGATGAAAAAAGCTCCGTCTTGCTCCTGAGCTATCAATGCACCATTCTCCCTCTGCAGAATCAGATACAAACATTCACTACTGAATGTTTCTTCTCCATACAATGTTCTCCTAATGAGGGCAGGACCAGATCTGAGCCTGCTGCAAATTCCTGAGAAAAAATGGGCAAACCATCAGAATCCACAAACTGTCAAGTGATGGCCTGTAGAAAATACAGGAAATAAATCACAGGACAGATGTTCCCAGCTTCCAAATCGCTCATTGGAAACCAAGTCTGTCCCTGCAGCTGCTGGGTCTCTCAGGGCAGGGTTTCTCTCCTGAAAATACAACTTCTAGCATGCTCTTTGGTATAAATGAAACCAGCAGTGTATATTACATAAGTAGGAATTAGTTGGATTAATGGCAAGATTACAAAAAACTGCAGTTCCCCTACCCAAACAACTCATTAAACTGATGGATTTCATTCTTCACCCTAATGGTCTCATTGGAAGTATCACGAAAACACCGATGCTCGTTTCTTCCACTCCAAAGAAAGGAATACAGAAACAGCATTGAACAGAGTGGCAGCACTGCCAGAAAATGCAAACCCAACGGCTTCTCTCAGCTCAGCTCCAGGATTAAGAAACGTGCTGCACAAAGACCTCCCAGCAGACAGCAATGCGTGCTTCCCCTTTGGTCCAGGCAAAAGCAGACATTTCTCATGGCCTCTGCTATCTGCCTTCCAGGAGGGGAAGGAGGCTTTGTGCTTGGGGCATTCCTATCACAGTCAGTTATAAAGATGCACAAGTAACTTCAGTGAAGAAAAGAGGGGTTCACTCATCATGACAGTATTTAACGCTTGGCCAAAAACACTTCCACGGAACTTCACAGGTGGCTGTTGGCTCGCCTGTGCTTTCTATGGCTTTCCTTCACTTTCAGCTCTTGCTGTCTCTGGGCACGGTGCTACTCGAATTAACAGAAATAATAATAAACTCCCATCTCCTTTGGATCATAAGAGTTTAACGATTATTCATTAGCAGGAGTACATTGGTTCTGCAGCTTCCTCATCCCTCGCATGCCCAACACTGGGCTCTGCTGCTTGTATCTATGAGAAGCAATCGATAGGTATCATGCAGTCGTCGGCTTTGCAGGATGCTAATTTCTCCCTTGTTGAGCTAGGCACACAGTTCCCATCGCTCCACCTAACTCCATTTGCCAAGTGAAAAAAAAAAAACAAAATAACCCACCTAATAAGACGTACCATTATGAGAGAATGTGCCTCCAAATTGCATGATGTGGCTGGAGGAGTGTGATGCTGTAGGACAATAAGGCACGTGCCATTGACAAGGGGATGCTGGAGCATGGTCCTACCAACCCTTATCTTCCTGTGCTCAGGGGAAGAAGCTGAGAAGCTGTATCTATGCCCCAATCCTCCCTGGGAGGATTAGAATGGGGTAATCATTGGGTTGAGAAGCCATCACACCTCTGTCCTTCCCCCTCCATTTAGGCACCTGGGCAAGGATGAATGCAAAGGCTGAGCCTGCAGGAGGAGGTGGGCAGAGGGCCAGCAACCTCCATGGAATCCATATGTCATCAGGATGGCCTCCAGCTGCAGCTGGATGTATGGCCCAACTGTTCAGGCAATCTCAGAGCTGACTGGAAGCAGAATATGCCACCTGGTTTTGGAGCTTCCGTGGCAGGTTTCCACATGCTGCACACCAAGGCAATGCAAGCAGTCAGCCCACAGTTGGAGGGCACCAAGCTGCCTCTTTTTTCTCTTTTTGGCCTCTGAACGTAATTCATTTAAGCTCTCACAAGGCAATTCATATCCAGATTTTATTAGAAATGGAAGGCCCTTTTATTTCCTCGGTGTATTCAGCACACAGAGAACTGGTGCTACGGTTAATTTTATTTCTGCACTTTCTGTGTTTTAATAATGATCTCCCCAGTTCCATTTGACTCTGAATAGATTCAGGAGATAGAGAGATACGAGGCTGAATAATGTAATCATGTACAGAGAAATACTGGTAAAAATCATCTGTAATGAGTATGTAACTGAAGCAGAGAGATGAAAGATACAAAATCTGTTATATTTGCACACCTACCAGGTATGCGGCTATGCTCTCCAAAAACACGCGGTTATCCTTTCAAGAAAAATGTAAAATGATGATGAAAAGTGACCTCTGTTAAAAAAATTAAAAAATAAAAAATTCAAAAGCATTAAGGCAATATAACTGCGTGGCTGTGGGGCCACATCTCCAGGTGCATTCTCTGTCTTTCACCACATTTTAAAAGCCAAATAAGATAAAGACATTTCAGAACAAAACAAGATGCTCTTTGTGCGCTGAATGCCACCAGGACACCAGAGTTTTGAGAGTGAGAGATCACAGCCTGGCATTTCAGCATTCCATGGCCATGCAGCTGAGCTCTCCCTAGCTTGCATCCCAGTTCCTCGGTTGGCTGATAGAGCACCTGGAACGATTAAGCACAAAGCACTTCCATCACTAATTCTGCTTGGTGCAAGCTCAGAGCATCTCCTGGAGCTGGTGGCAGCTGCCTGGGACTCTTGCAAAGGCAGCCAGTTTTTGTAAAGCTTGATTAAAACACCAGAAAAGATTCAGTTACATTTTAACATTATTCCTTTAACCAATGCTCACAGTTTGCCTGCTTTCATTAAACTGTGCTACACTTTCTGGGGGATTCACACAGCATGGATATTCAGACTTAGTGGTGTGCGTTTCTTATGAGCCAAGAAATGGGAAATTAAAGTCTGCCTGTGCTGGACACTGGAACCCCCCTGGCAGAGACAAGGAGATAAAATTGAAATAAATGGGGCTGAGCATCAGAGAATTTCCCTCTTCTTTTAGCAGCTTGTATTTTTTTCCCCACGTGAGCTCCCATCAGCAGCACCTCCTCAGGATCTCTCAACTTGAAGCTCAGCCTGTGTTTGAGCCCAGCTTTCACTGCCCGTGTCCTGCAGTACCCAAAGTGCCCAGAAACTGAACAGGAGCATCACCTTTAATAAGGTGTTATGTCTTCACCTGATTCATCTCAGCAGAAAGACCTGTCCTGCTTTTCCCACTAATTCCTTTAAAGTGAAAGGTTAATACAGTGCAATCAAGCTGCTCCTCATCACTTAGAGAGGGATGCAGGCTTTGAACATCCCCAGGTGAAATGGCTCTGGCACAAACCCTCCTCCTCCTCCTCCATCTTCCCTGACCCTTCATCCCCGAGGGGATGCCCCATCCCTGCACTGTGATCTCCCCTCCTGAGGCTGATTAGCCCGAGCTGGAGTTCAGAAGAGGAGAGCACTGGCTTCCTCGTGGAGGTGCTTGATTGTCAGTGACTGAGTGCTCCCAATTAGCCTGCAGCCACTGTCTCCCCTCCGCAAATACCTCACAAATGAAGTTTAACGAAAAGCCACCTGCGTTGCCTTTCTTCAGCCCCCTCTGCCATATCAAAGCCTTCAGCAGTGCCTGAGGACAAAGTTTATTGCCTGGAAGAGCCCATTTGAACATGGTCTCATTAGTGCAGAGGCTGCTGTACGTGGAGCTGGGCAGCAGCCCGTACCTTCAGCCTTGATTCTGGGGGGCTTCTGGGGTTCTTGACAGAAAGGTTCCCAGGCTCAGCTGCTTCCAGAGGAGCTAATTAGAGACATCTTGTTTCAGGAGCCGTCAGTACCTGCAGTCAGTCTTCCCTGCAGTTTGCTTTCTACCTCTTTTCATGGTAACGATTGGCAGCTCAGCAAGGAGGAAAGCAACACAGCGTTTTAATATTTCACTAAATAACATTAGTGAGCTGGCTTTCCAGGCTGCAGCTTGATGAGGGATGTGGTGAAGCACCAGGAGGTTGGATGAAGGCAGAAGGAGCACCCAGGGCTTGACAGGTCTGAGACAGCATCCTCACCATTGCATCCTGCTGCTGGGGGAGCTGGAAACTGGAGATGCACAAAGCCACAGGGGCTGGTGCCAAAGCGCATCAAAATCAGGCTACCTGTGCCTCCTCGATCCTCCCTTTGGTAAGCCAACACTCAAAGCATCTCCTGGGGTGCTCGCATGGGCTCACAGGTGATTGGGTTCAGCTGCCCTCACATCAAGGTCCATGCTAACAAGAAACCACCCAACACCTTCACATGGTTGAGAGGAAGGAGAAACAGAAGGAATATCATCAGTTATTGATTGCACCAATGCAGCATGACTGTTAAACACACCTAATGAAAGTAGCACCAAAATTGTTGGCAAACATCTTTGCCACCAAAAGCAAAATGCCTCAGGGTGTTTCCTTAGTGATCTTCTTGTTGAATTAGAAAAAGGGAGGCAAGGAGGAAAATCCTGAAAATAACGCTTTTTTTTTTTCCTCCGTATTTTCAGTACATTTATTTTGCACCATTATCTCTGGTGTGGCCGTGAAGATATTAAACACTGGAAACAGAGAAAAATACATAAATTAAACCAAACATTTTAACTCAAAGCAACTGACATTTCCTTGTCTGAATAATTTCAAAATTAAGAAATAATTCATGTCTGAGAAGCTTCTTTCAAAGGAAATGTTTGGTAATTTGATTCTACCTGGCATTTCTTAGTTAGGATAGAAACACTGTACTTAAGTTACAATGGCTGCATCACAGTGTGTCCGATCTTTGAAGGAAAGGTGCACCTGCAGGTGGCCAATTTTTGCCCCCATTGCTTGCCCCCGTTCACAGAAACATGCAAGATTTCTCCATGGAGATCATCTAGTTTTAAAAGGAAAATCAATGCAATGTAACTTCCATAAGAGACCTTCTCTTGCTCAGCAGACTTCGTTAGTGCAGACACTTCTTCCAGACAGCCACGTTAAAACAGAGGGGGAAAAAAAAAAAGAAATAATCCTTCTCTGAAGGTTTTATGGCATTGTGTTAATGAGCCTGCTCTTCTGTTACCACGAGAAGCTGCAGTATGCATTCAAAAAGAGAGCAGGTGCTGTCCACAGGATGAGAGGACTTCTGTGCCATGCAGAGACAAGTCACGTTGGGTGCTACCAAGCCCTTGTGCGAATGGAGCTGCTGCTTTCTTCGGGCTACAGCTCCTGTCCCATCACCAATCTCCCTCCTTGGCCATTGCAAGGTAGAACAAGGCTGGCTCACCAACCCACGCTTGGATCCAATGGGAAATTTCCATCTTTTGAGCGTGTCCATCAAAAAGACTCAAGGATCAACACCCAGCTATGAGTTGAGGTTGGCACACAGACTGGAGTGGAAGGAACTGGTAAAGTGCTGGCAGATGTGTAAACCTGGAGCCAAGCTGAGCAAACTTCCCTCTATTAATGCAGGTAGATGATTGTGAAAGGTTTGTGTCATCTTCAGTGCCTCAGGAGGAATCAGCCAAGCAGCAGCAACGCAGACACGATACTTTTGGGAGGGATGCTCAGGTGCATCAATGAGAAGAGTAGGACCAGAGACACCAAATCACCCCCATGTCAGAGACATTCCGTCTTAAACTTCTGCCTCAGAGCTTTCTGCACGTTCTGTATCTTCTCTGTGATCACCGTGTCGCTGAGGTGGTCCCCAAACTTCTGTTTCAGCAGCACCCTGATGATTTTGATGCAGCGCTCATCCATCATGGGCTTCGCCTCTCGGAAAGTGTTGCCTCTGCGCCCCGTGATGGAGTGGCTCTGGATGTAGTCGGATGTGAAGAGCTTGTAGAGCAGCGTCTTGCAGGCAGTGCTGATCTTCTGGTCAAAGCGGATTGCTTCTCGGAGCTGTTCCTTGGTGTAGCCATTGAAGAGCTCTACCACCTCGCAGGGTTGCCGATGGGGCTCCTCCTGGAAGGACAGCGATTCCAGCCTCTGTACCTTCTTCTTCAGAGAGAGGACGTCCTGTTGGAGGTCCAAGACCATCCTTTCCAGTTGCTCTATCTTCTCCCTGGAAAAGTAAACCAAGGGATAACAGGCGTTGAGGCAACAGGAAAGACAGCATGGCCTCACCACAGCCATTCCTGTAAGCTGAAACACCTCCACCCACGCCATGCTGGTTTGTTTCCTGCAAAAGGGCACAGGACAGGAGTACCAGCCCACCCAGTTTTGCCAGGAGCAAGGTAAGAGCACAGAACGATGTGGTCAAGGCTTTCCAGAAGCCCAGAAATGTTCTGAGTTTAACCCCCAACTTCACTTTGTCGTGCATGCAGGGAGACTTTGATGCTCAATTTTCTTCTCAGTTTTAAGGAAACATATCAGCCCTGCAAGTCCCAGGAGGCATGTATTCATGGTATGAAAGAATGGACATGCAGGAAATGACAAAGCAAGTGCCATGAGGTGATTTCTGGCACCTGTTTCTTTGCAGTAAAAATGTCCCCAGTAGCTATTTCATCACTGGGTACTTGTCATCAAAGTAATGGGCAATAAAGCAAGCAATGCAGTCGTGCTCAAACATGATAGGTGTCATTTTGATGGCTATAAGCAAGAGTTTTGTGGGTTTTGCACTGTTTTAGATCCTTCTTGCATCTCTAACTCTGAGCTCTACAAACAGATCAAACACCAGGCTCTGACTGTACAGACACTGAGCAGCTCTTGGTTCTAAAATGGCACCATTTTGTCACCCAGCTGCAGACTCAGTGTTCTTTCCTATAGGGAGGAAAATATAGTGAAGAACAAGTGTCTCCTTCGGCTAATTACCTTTCCATTTCACCGGGAGCAAATTTTTTCTGAACTCTCTCAAAGCCATCCATCTCCTGCAAAGCGTCCAGCTTTCCGTCTTCGCAGCTGGAAGAAAAAAGCAAGCTAAAAAGCACTGCCACAAGCTCCACTCTCCCGTTGTGGTCATTCTTGACGAGCATTATCTGGAATTCAAGGGTTGACAGCAAAGTCAACTCTGATTTAATTTCCAGCAAAACCAAATGAACAGTGAAGAAGTACCGAGGGTTCCTCATGCAGACAATCTCCTGAGCATCTCTTTCCAGGTGGAGGAAGCCCCACACACCGATGCTGGGAGCTCCCATTTGACCCACCAAGGGACCAGGACTCCAGAGCACAAGGGAGTCACTTGCTCAGCAGGATCAATGTAGTCACACTAACTGCCATTATCTTCAGTGCTTTGGGTTTAAGTCTATATTAATGTCTACTCAGACAGCACCACCAGGGCATAAAGGACCAGAGTGGACAGACTGCACTGTACGAAATTAATTTACGTGGTATGAAACATTCAGGGTTCCCACCGCACTTTCAGGTGTTACCTGTTCAGACAGATGTGTTGCTGGCATTGGGACAAGATGCCATCTGACTTCCTCTTCATTGCCAGGGCAACGTAATCTAAGAGGCAGGGATGGGGAACAAGCTGAACTAGTCTGCTGTTGACAAGGGCAGCACCTGGATCCCTTTGTCTCCAGAACAAATTACCTAAACACTCAGCACAGCAATACATTGTTCCCTCTGCATAAATAGAATGATCCAGACCTGCTTTCCAGGATCAAACAACCAGGATTTTGTTTGTAGAGCGAGGAGGTATCTGAAGGGCTGCTTCTGTTTCCATTACAAAAGACACAGCAGGCAAGGCAGGAAGAGCCAAAGTGCCTCTAGCCAGCAAGTAGATCATGCACTGGGGTATTTCTGTAACTGCTTAATACATGCACTAGTGAATGGACAAGGGGGAACAGCTGGTACATGGTAGAGCAGACACTCTATGCTGCCACACATGCATCTCTTTTAGACAGCCCTCCTGGAAGAAACCTCCCTGGTAGAAAGGACCAGAAAATGGAGTCCTAACCTCACAGATCTGGATCAAAGCAGGGATCTCCTGGCAACTGCGCAGATTCCTAGCCCAGCCCACTCATCAGGAGACAGCCAGAAGTCAATGTCCCAATTTACAGCCACAGTTACCTTTGGTAGTGTTGTCAGCTCTGTCCTCCTCACCCTGGGAAGTCCCTGGCACAGCCAGGCTGACAAAAGTGGCTGGGGGGGTGAAGGTGCTGGTAGGATGGGGTGGCCCCAGGGTGCATCTCTCCTTGGTGATGGAAGGGCTGCCAGCACTGCAGGGCAGGCTGGGCTCAGCTGCCTGCAGCAGTGGCTTCCCAGAGTAAGTCCTGTCAGCGTGGTATTTCCTGCATGCATTCACCGGGGTCCATTTTGGGAAGGTTTTCCTGGATTTTTTTGGCTGGGGTGGCATCATGCTGTGGACAGCTGGTTCATCTTCTGAAAGAAAGGCAGGCACTCAAGGCGTGTAATGGGGTATCAGTGCTGTGCATCTCCCCGCTCCCACGTGCTGCTGTTCACCATGATATTAAGGCTGTGATGGAGCACTCAGCAGCCTCCCACCCAGAAATCCCAGTGAAGGCAGAAAGCTGCAGTCTTCAATTCTTTTCTTACCAAAACCCCCATCCTACCATATGAAAGGGTCCAAAGCAAAGACATCACTCACTTAACTTCTCCAGGAGTTGTCTATCTTCCAGCAGCTTCTTCTCCAAAGCATCTTTATGCTCTGTAGGAAGAGAGGACATTTCAGCATCAAAACTCTTCTCTTAGGGCCGCTCCCAGGCAGCCCCAAATTGTGAATTCCCAAACTGGAGGGGTGTCACTCACCGCTTATGCCTTCCACAATGCCCCAGTAGAGCCCACTGAAGCCGGGGCAGCGGGCCAGCACCTGCTCACCCACAGCATAGAGATGGAAGGGCTTGCGGGGCTCCTTGATGTTCTCCATGCTGATGACACGGCTGCCATCAGGCCAGCTGATGAGCACGTAGAGCTTGGCTGACATCAGGGCTGCCCACCTGGAGCAGGAAAGCTCAGCAAATGGTGTTCTACCTGAGGCAGTGAGCCCTGGAGATACAAAGTATGTGTCCATGCATCTTTTCTACCAGTTATTTCTCCTTCCCTATTCATTGAATCACAGACTGGCTTAGGTTGGAAAAGACCTTAAAGATTATCTGCAGCATGAACCAGCACAGCTCAATTGAGTTCAACTGGGCTATGGCAATTTGCTGCAGAGGAGGATCGTATCTGTGTAATATCAGGGCAGTGCAGAGAAAATACTCTAAAAGACTCCAGTGTATTCCAGGAAATGATCGTTCCTTTGCCTGTACAGCTATTTCCTTCAGTAAATGTCAGAACGCTTTGATATGGAGGGCATCAAATTACCTCCATTTCACACATGGGGAAACTGAGGCACAGAGCAGAGAGGGAGTCATTTAAGGCAGGCAAGGAGCGAAGCTGCAAGGAGCTGGTCCTCTGGGTCCTGGCCCTTCGAGACGTCCTTAGAGCTGCAGCTCAAACCACTGAATATCAGCAGCCAGGCTACTGGGAACTTCCAAAACCTCCTGAGCCACAGCACCAGCTCAGGGATGATTTCTTTCCAGGTTTTTCACCCCACACATCACAGAGGGGCACCAAGCCAGGCAGGGACCAACTTCTGTAGCTCCTGAGCGCCCTGGCAGAGCCTCACCCCAGCCCATCCTGCTCTCCTCTGCAGCAGGGTTTGGCACAACTGCTCTGGGGAGTAAGGCTGAGCCCTCGTGCCAGGCAGTACATGCAGGATGCTCACAAAGCCAATGGCAGGGAGCTGGAGCAGGGAAGGAAGAGGTGGAACAGGGACAAGCTGGCAGGACAGGCAGCTGCAACCCAAGTTATCGCAATCTCTTATTCTGTTTCCACATCCCCATTAAAGCAGCGTCTGGCTGAGATTCCCTCACCTGGGAGGTTCAGTTCCCCTGGAGAACTTTCTCCTTGCCCCCTCCAGCATTCATCAGCTGCAGCAAAGCCACATGCAGGAGCTGTAGCACTCCCCAGCCTGCCCTGCTGGCACAGATGCACATCTGGCTCACTCCAGTCCTGACCCAGACACACTGTGGGATTTATTTTCACAAGGAGGGCAGCACTGTGCACCAGTGATGAATCCTATGGCAACTCGATCCCCACATCCCTCTCCCACAGGGCTGGATGCTCTGCAGCATGCGGCTGCAGATCCAGGACAGGTAAGGAGAGCCCAAGTAAACTGGGGTATATGCATAGCTGAGACCTCTCCCTCACAAGAACACAGCTGTCTTAAAGAGCTCCATATTCCAAAAAGCAAATAACCCCAGCCCCCAAAAAGCTCTCTAAAGCGCTTTTCCTTTCTTTAACATTTAAAGAAAAAAACCAACACCGATCCTCAACAGCTTCTGCTGCTCCTTCCTGCCCCGCTTACCAGTTCCTCACTTGCCTTACCAAATGCAACAGAATTACACAAATGCACAAACAGAGAAAGGGAGAGAAAGAGAGAAAAAGACAGATCAACATCTTGATACAACAGAGCCCCGTCCTTGCCTGGTTAGCACTGCTCCAGGTGTTGAGTCTTGCAAAATGTCTCCTGTCTATGCAGATCTCAGCTGCCTGCTCCAGGGGAGGAGGTGACCGGACATTCCTTTGCCTTGGGCTCGTCCCTTCACCACAGTTTCTTGTCAGGTCTCCTTTGTCTGGCTTAGAAAGCTCCCACCTGCTGTCCCCACTGCATTGAAAAAAAAAATAATAATAAATAAATAAAATTAAAAATCCCTTTCTTTTTTTCTGGTTGTTTTGTTTCAGCATTATTATCCCTCTTATTTTTCCCATACACATACATAAATATATACATATATATTCCTTAGCTTGTTTCAGGTCTGTTTCTTACAGGGAGAGAATGCAGAAGAAAAGAGAAAAAGCCTTGGGTTTTTTGGAGCATGAATAAACCTTGCATTTCCATGAGTTATTCATGAATAATTCATGAAAATGCATGATTAATTCAGGTTCATGAATTATTCAGGAATAATTCTCGAACATTCCTGGTTAATTCATGCTCACACAGCGAGTGAGTCAGGCTCTAGGGCTTGGCGAATTCCTTTCTCCCAGAGACAGGAGAAGAGAAGCTTAGAGACAGCTGCATTGTGCACTTCCCATTTGCTGAGCCTTAGAAGAAAACATTCTGAGGCCTTTTTTCTTTCTTTCTTTCTTTTTTTTTAATTTAATGAAACAAGGACTTGAAGAAGAGATCTGAAACGCCTGCAGCCTTCTGGCCACAGAGGAATAGCATGGCACCAAAAAAGAAAGAGAGAAAAAGGAAGAGTGGAATTGCTCTCCAAAGGAAGCCTGGCAGCAAGTTTTTCTCCCTTTCAAAGCATCTTTCAGACTGATTGAGCCTTTCCTTCTTCCCTGCCTCCACAGCTCTCCCTGGCTAAGATGCACATTGGCTGCTTTGGCATCACGTTGCTGCAATACCAGTGAGCAAAGCAATGTTCTGCCATAGGGACACTGTGCTCTGCAGGACAGCCAGCCCTGAGCTTCAGGGCGACACACAGGGGCTTCCCCACCTCCCCCAAACCCGCTGTGACAGCAGCTAAAGACCTCATACATCTGAAGACATCACCAAGTCCTTCCATCCCGGTGCTGAGCTTTG
The DNA here is from genome assembly GCA_028571105.1 of Tragopan temminckii. Classification (NCBI taxonomy): domain Eukaryota; kingdom Metazoa; phylum Chordata; class Aves; order Galliformes; family Phasianidae; genus Tragopan; species Tragopan temminckii. Next base: position 29,895 of record JAOWBP010056017.1, read on the forward strand.
TAGGTCACACCCCGTTTCTGTTAACATCCCCACGTCCTTGGAGGAAGGTGGCTGTGGCACAACTCTGCCCCTGGGAGGGATTTTCTGGTTGATCTGGCAGTAAAAAGGCCATAATCGGCGTTGGAAATCATCCTCAGTGCTTTGGGTCTGAGCAAGGCTCAGCATCACCATCGCCACGCTGATGCCTCCCAGCAGGAGATGATCCTCAGCTTGTGGTGGTCGTCAGTCCTATGGCCAGTCCTGCACATGAGAAGTTGGCTGTTAACAATCCAGTATTCTCAATCAACAAAACAGAACCACCCCAGCAACCCCAAATCCCACTGATCAGCTCATCTAGTGGTTGAAACACACAGGTTTTCAATATTTCAAGCTTCCAATTCTCAGGAATCAAAGTGCAAATCTGGTTAGATCTCACCTCCAGCTAAAATACAAGGATTTAGCTTTGTCAGAGCCTACAAGGAAGAAGAGTTCCCACAGGCTGGGATGCAAGTTGAGGTGCAGTGGGTTGGAGCCATCTCAGCTCAGTCCATGGAAGCTGCCTCCCTACCAGGACATCCCACCCCAGCCCCTACACAATGTGGGAATACAGCAGAGGACTGAATCTAAGCAGAGCTGTCTGTCTTGTCTGAACCCAAACAGCTCTGGGGATCACGGGGAGAAAGGGAGATTTCAGATGTTTAGTGAGATATCATGAAAGGACCTCATGGGGCAAGAAAACATAAGGAAAGTCCATGAATTGCAGTATTTACAGCTCAAAGAATACAGCTGTCAGCCCAGGAAAACCAGACTTTAAAAAGAGATCCAAGGATATTGAAACGTATCGCAGCAGATATCAGTATTAAAAAAAAAAAAAAGAGAGAGATCTGAATTCTGTGAAGCTTTGTACAACGCTGCTGAGGAAGAATTACATACGAAGTATTGGAAAAGCAATGATGAGTGGAGAAATAATAGAGACACATAACAATGGCTATGAGATTGGATTCTGCTTTTGTACAGAACCTGGTCCAAATGAAATCTGTTTGCAAATTGGCCTTGCTCAAGCAAACATTATTTGCTTTCCTTTGAAAAAACAGCAACGTACGAAGTGGAGTGAATGAATGGTGCTGGGGGCAAGGGCTTGGCTGCAAAGTGCAGGAGAGGAAAGGCTGCAGTCACCACCAGAGGAACACAAGTTGTGGTCCAACAGACAGACAAACCAAGGATGTGCTGCTGATCAGTGTCTTACTGTTGAATTATTCCAGGAAAACGCAAGTTTGAAGTAAATCCCAAGCATACAACTTCACCACTTCAGAACCCAGCCATAACTGGATAACTGAGGGATGAGAGCTGTGCTGCTCACATGGTTTTATTGCCATGCTGCAATGACTGTGAGCCACCACACAGTGGGTCAAAGAGAGCAGGTCTGTTCGTAGCCAGGGCGCGAGCTGCAAGCTGGATATGGGAACCCAGGCATTTAGCAACGCCCCTTTGTCCTCAATCCCATTTGGGATGGCAGGTAGGGCCAGAGGGGTCATTAGAACAAATCTGGGACATGATTTTGTGGCCATCTGTGTGACACTGTGGTATAAGTCACTGCCTGTACCAGAGAGCAACCACCTGGATGCATTTTGCAATTTCACTAAGTACAAGTCACATCTCTGCTTGCAGTATGAGAACACTGAAACACGATCCAGGCTAACGAGGCTGATAATTAAACACATTTTAATTAAGGTCTCGTCTCTTTCCTAGTAGGCTAGAAATGAGTTAGATCGCTCAGAAATGGGGAACAAAGCAACTATCAGAGGTCAGCAGTCACCAGGTCTGGTACAGGTAAGCCCTACCCACTGTGGTTTGTTAATTGCTTTTCTGGACTCAAACATTTCCATATTATTCATCAAGTGGCAGAGCCCAACAAACAGGGAAAAAAGCAGAGGCCACACGTGCAAGGCATGGCTGCAGAGGCTGCATGTGCTTTTGCAAGTGCCCAGGCCTGGCAGGACTTTGCATTTACCAAAAAGTGATATAGTCTTTCTTCTCTCTATAGCCTTGAATTCATCAGATTAATATTTTTTTTCTCTATGTAGAAAAGAGTTTCCCCTTTGCCTCCCATTTCAGCTACTGAGCTTTTGCACCGTATTGCAAAGCCTATTTCCTGAGCCGTGTGTATTTATTTGATCTTTGTGCTCTACATCTGTTACCTTATCTGTTTGGCTGGCTGGTTGCTTGGGCTTCTTTTGTGAGCTCGTCCGGGAGATAGCATCCAGCTAGCAGGAAAAAAAAAAATAATAATAAAATAAAAGTAAAACAGAAAAAAGGGAAAAAAATAACAAAAAATAACAAAAAAAAAAAAAAAAGGAAAGAAACTTAAATAGATGAAGAGCAGAGCCATCAAAATGAGAATTCATTTTGAATATCCCCAAACCCTCTTATTTTGTTTTAGCCTTTTTTTCCAGTATTCACCAGGGAATGATGGGGACCAGAAGGAATAAGCCAAACTAAGGATGCAACAGAAACCAAAGAACAGACAAATCTCATGAAACCGGAAAAAAAAAAAAAATGAAGTTATTTGATGTCCTTAAGGCTTAGGAAACAAACACTAATGAAAACTATAGAGATGACCCTGATGTACAGATCAGAATTCTCAACCCTGCTGCTAATGGATCGAATGTACCAGGGAGGTGGTGGCTGCAGGAGGGACCAGCTGGGTGGCACTTGGGGACATGAGTACCCATGGGTGTGAGCAGAGTGCTGCCTCCAGCCACATCCATGGGATTCATGCAGCAAAGCGCTCTTGGCCACATCATTGCTCCTTCCATCTATTTTTTCCTCTTTCTTGGACATGGCACCACGCTGAGCTCCGTGGGGACCTCACACCCCAACATCCCCAGGCAGAAAATGTTCAACACCAAAAACTTGTGAAATATTTTGCTTTCACTTTGCATAACCACAGCTGTCAGTTATTTCTCATAGGGTCTGTGATATTGCTGAATTATTCATTGTATTCCCCCCTCACATGTCACAGCTTCCAAAGAAGCAGCACTGAGCCCTTGCAAACACAGTGGGTTGGCATTACATGAGTCCCAGCAGTGTCGCTGTGTGGGGCTACAGGTGGTCCCACTGAGCCAGAGGGAATGGACAACATCAAACTGTTTTGCAGCAACACAGTGTAAAAAATCAGGAAAAGAGGTAAATCATCCTCAGCCAGGCAATTCTCTAGGCCTTGATTGTGCAGCTGGCAAATGGGCACTTGTGTGAATAGATCTGCCGAAATGATGGCCCTACTTAGTGGTGAGAACAGTCCCCACCAAGCCCTGCCTACTCAGTGACAATATTTTGGTGTCTGACTACTTGAAGGTGCAAGCATATTCTCTCTAATTTGCTAAATCGACGAATTTACTCATCTCAGGAGGCAACCTCATCTCCACCCTATTCAGCCTTGCACACTCAGTTCATAACGTGAAAAGGTTTTTCCTTAATTTCTTCTCCAGGAAAGAAGAAATTGAGCTCTTATTTTTAACATGGCAGCCACGGTTTAAATTGACATGTTGACTGCAGAAATCCACTGCTCGTCGCATCAAAAGCTGATGCAATAGTGCCTATTACTCCAGTAATAGAGGTCTTAGGGACGAATGGATTGGTACAAATGGATGTATGAGATGAGTGACGAGACTGAAACAGATGAGGTCTCTTACTAGGGGTGTGCATCAGTACAAGGAGGTGAAGGGAGAAGCAGAAGCTGGGAACCACAGAATCACTGAGGCTGGAAAAGACCACCAAGATCACAAAGCCTAATCATCAACCCATCCCCTTCGTGTCCCCAAAATCGTATTCATCAGTGTCATTTCTCCATGTTTCCTGAACATCTCCAAGGACAGTGACCCCACCACCTCCCTTGGCAGTCTATGCCAATGCATTACCAGTCTTTCAGGAGAAGTTTTTTCCTAATATCTAACCCAAAACATCGCTGGTGCAGCTTGGGATCATCACCTCTTGTCCTAATGAAAGAGAAGACAGCACTGTTTTCAATCAGGATATCTCCTGCACAGTGCAAGATCAAAAAAAAAACAAAAAAAAACCAACACCCATGACACACTTCTCACCTTGCAAATGGATGCAATTCAACACACTCATTTTGTTTTGGGGCCAATCCAGCACTGGGTGTGGGGAATTTCCACCAGTGCTCAGGTCAGTGGGACCCATCAGCCTGGAGAAGGGGCTCCTGGTTCCCCTCCAACCACGAGCACACGAAAAGTCTACCAGGGTCATCTCAGAAAATCCTGTGCTGTGCCTTCTTTTAACATTCTTACCTTATAACTCTGAATGCAAAAAGCAAGTTAGGAAGATCAGATTGTTCAGAAGCAGGATGTTTTCCACAGTCTTTTGTAAAGACTTTTTTGAAGGTTCAGGATGAAGGAGACATCTTCATGGAATGCGCAATTATTCAGAATCCTGTTGGTTTGAAGCTTCCATTTTTACCTCCTGCCAACTCTTACCTGCTCAGATCATCTCGTTTTGCTGACAGCTGTCATAGCTGTGTGCAATTTGTCATGCACCAAGCTGCATAAAGTCTCAGGCACTTGCCAAGCGAAAGCTCACTTCTTGTTTTTTGGGACCAGGAAAGGTTTTATTTCTCTACTGGGAAGCGAGACAGTTTGCTTCTCAAATCTACTCCACACAGCATCATTGATACACTTTTAACTCAAATCTACTTGTTGTCTTTTCTTAAAAGGAGAGCTGCTCCTGTGGGTGACACTGTGCGGAAAATGCAAATAGCTGTTATTCAAACACCGTTTCTGAAGGGATTGTTCTCTGCTTTCAGAAAGATTAAGAGCTCAATTACGGTACAGAAAAGGTCTTTCATTAAAAATGCTTTCATTAAATCACACATACAACATAATAAGGACAAATTATAAAGCTCTTCAGAAACACAACTGTGCCAGACTGCAAGGTATAGAGGCCTGCTGGAGGCAGCATCAGCTGCTCTTCCCAGCCTTCCTTCAAAGAAATGAATCCCACATACCTCATCTAATGACAGTTCCGAGGAAAACATAGCCAGGAACCTTTGGACACTCAACCCAACTGTGTTTCTTTCAGAGGATCACTGTGAGCAAACATTCACACATTCTATATGTGCAACAGTATGTTCAACTGAAGAAAAGCCCAGAAATTCAATGATTTGAGTCCTCGATAGGTAGCAGCAGATCAACTACGGATTTTTAAAGATTTAAGATTTATTTAACACGTAAAGTATGACTCAACAATTTAAAAACCAGTCAACACAAATCACACCCAAGGGCAAGCCTGTTTCACCCTGGCAATCCTTATATGCCTTCCTGCCTGCAAAGCCTTCAACCAAACAACCTTCAGATGAGAAAGAAAGCTAGGAGAAGAACACAAGCACATCTGGCAGAGGAGAGAGGCCAAAGGCTCACAGCCAGAGAGTTCTGTGTCCTAGCTGCCAGGCAAGCCAAATCTTCCAAAGAGAAGAGACCACACGTGCAGGGTGCGTGGATCACATGGACTGAGCAAGGTGAGGAGAGCATACCCAGGGCTCTTCAGACTCACAGCTGAGAGAAGATTAAATCCTGACTTACCCAGTGATACAGGAAAGAGATCAAGCCATGGGAGAGGGCTCAGCAAGTGGGAGTGTTCATAACAAACCATTAGCAGGTACATAGAGGGAGGAAGAGCAACTTGGGCTGCATCCATCCCAACATCCCGCACCGTGCTGTGAGTCACAGCACCTGGCTCAAAACGTGGGTGGCAGAGCTGAAAAGTCCACTGCTAAAGCAATGGAAATAATTAAAAGCATATAGAAGTGAGCGTGCTGATTAGAGCTGAAGAAAGAACCTAAAGAGGGTAGACGTCAGAGAGTAATTTGTGTAATGAAGATTAAATAGATGCTGCTGTTCATTACGCACCGAAAGACTGACGGACCATTCAAAGAAAGGAGAAAACAATTCGCTCACCAACAGTGGAAAGCTGTATCAAAAGCAACCCAGAACTCTAATTAAAACAGCAGCTTCCAGAGTACCTTTGGTCTAGAGATTTATCAACGTTCACACAAAGGGTGAGACATCCACATAGGTACTGCAATCTCTGCTTTGAGCTGGGGCAGGAAAGGATGCAAACCTCCACCTCCCGGACTGCAGAAAGCAGCAGTTGGATACGAGAGAGACAGTGGAGAGCACAGCCCATGCATGCAGGCTCTGTGCACAGCTCTGCTGGGTTTGGGACACTCACAGAGTCACCAGCCCTCAGCCCCTTTTGTGCTGAACCCCAGAGGAGAAAATCAGCACTGGTCCCAGGGGCTAGAGCAGCCCCTGTGTGCTGCCTGCCTTAATTACCCCTGCACAGATGGTTAATGGCTTCCTCCTCTCCTTGCTGATGAGCCAGAGAAGAATGGAACAAGTTTGCTCGTTAGCAGCATGACCCTTCAGGCCCCTTTGTAAAAAGGAAAAGAGGCTCTGAGAGCTCCAGCAACATAATAAAGGTGATGGATGCTTTCCAAAAAACACCACTTTGGGAAGCAGCCATGGGAAGCAGCAGGCTGTGGGCTCTGCATCCACCTCCTGATCACTGGTGTGTCACTCAGCCCTCCACTGTTTGCAATACCAACATTCTGTGTTTGGGGCAGGTTTCTGCCTCGATCAGAGGTGAGCATTACAAAGTTAAATTAAATTTAAAAATCACACCCATCTTTCTATGCCATGTTAGCAGACATCTCCCAGCTTGCTGTTTCCTGCAGAAACATTGACCTTGTGATGTGACCACTACATGGTAGCATCTGCATACACACATGCAAAACTTTTCCATCAAAAATATGCATTGTTGCTCCTCCAGAATAACACAGTTTTACCTGTGCATCAACCAGCACTTCAAGAAAACACTCACTGTAGGATGGCCAGAAAAAATTAAGTGCCTCTATGGAGCAGTGGGCTGGCTTTAGTTCTTCTCCTTAGGTCATTAACTGCTGGTTTCATTAGGCTGCCTGCAGACAAAACATAATTGCTTTGTGGCTACTGCCTGGTGAACGGCCATTTGGGATTATTAACATCCTCACAGCTGTAAACCTGTCAGGGAAATTCTTTTAAATATGTCTTGCAAAGTTTGTTCCTTCTCAAAGAACATGTCAGGTTGATGGACTGGTGCTTGGAAGGAAACACCCCATAAATGGTGTTTTAATGCAGTTTAATGGCACCTGTGCCCTGAGCTTCTGTCTCCAAAATCCACAGGGACCTTTCTCAGGTAGGGGCTTTTAGATCTCTGTGAAGTTATAACTTCAGTGTTCATTTTACAGGAGTTTTACAGCCCAAGAACCAAGGCCATAAAACTCTGCACGGGTGATGAGTTGACAGTTGGACTTGATGATCCTTTCCAACCTTTATGGTTCTATGAAGCTCTGTTTGCAGCCAGCTCTACAGAGTCCTCTTTAGCAGAGCCCTGTTTTAAAGCCTGGCTCCCAGCAAGGACAGACTCTGCTTCATTTAGTTGAGTGTTCTCCTCTGAGTATCAGACATTATAATTGCTCTGACAAAACGCACACATCCACTCTTAATTTACTCTTCCTACTTACAGGAGAGCTAGTTGTATCAGCCCTGCGCACATCCTCTCTCCTACAACACTTTGACGGCTCCTATTTAACTTATTACTATGCAGACATGTTGGATTAAAGTTTACCTGAATGAGAGCTTTATCCAGCTCCTGCAGGAGCTAATGGAGAAGGTATTTCAGTATATACAATGTGGCTATTATCTCAGGGGAAAAAAAGAAAGAAGTCCCGCTTAAATTAGAATGAGAATTCTGCCAGAATCAGTATGCCTTTGTTTCACCTAACTATTCACTAAAAGCCCACACTCACTTAACAGCATTTTATATCACTTCTAGCATTCATGACATAGCCAATTATTTTCAGAGTCACGAACCAGTAATACAATTAATTATGGTCTCTGACACTTTTTTTTTTTTTAATATACATATTTTCCTCAACAATAGTTAGTTGCCCTCATCCTTTTTATCCCCCATTTAATCCATTTGCCATCGCTTTTCCCAGCACAGCACACAACATTTCTATGGCATCCTCTATGCACCGGATGCACTGGTCACTGTGCCACAATCCCCACACCATCCCCTGCATTCCCACCCCTCCAGCTCTCCTTGCATAGAGTAAAGCCAAGGTCAGCCAGATGCAAATGAGATATTTGAAGCTGAAGCATGACAGGGCGATGATTGCTTGATGAGTGTAAGAGGAGAGAAAGGTCTTGGCCGTGCCTCGTTTATTTAATCACCCGCTGTTGTGTGGGGACAATTAAGGACAGAGCAGCTATGATCCTCTGACCGGCTCCCGATGTCGTTGTTACTGGCATTAAGACAAAGAGGGGCAGGTTACACGCATCCTCTTAGCGATTCCTGCTGTAATGAAAGCATTGCTAATAATAATTCAGAGATTTTCACTGCCTGGGTTGCAGCTTTCTGGCCCTCTTACAAAGGGAGAATATTTTGCTGGCAGAGGATATGAGGAGCCTCCGATTTGTCCTGGAAAAGCTGGATAATGCTTTCCTGTCCTTGCATGGAGTCACTGCTGTACACCTATAACGTGTGCACCAAGGCTTTGTCCCACTGGAGTTGTCCAAGGACATGGGCAGCATCACAGAAGGCATTTAAATGAGATGAGCTCAACCCAAGAAAGCCACACAGCCCTTTGCTAAGGGCAAAGGCAAGCAGCAGAAAATTAATTGGTGTTCATGTAACCAACATGCAACAGCCACAAGGCAAGTGAGCCTGGAGTACGAGAGGAATACAAGAAAAAACACTAAGCAATATACGAGGTAAGGAAAATACCTCACTCCAACGAGGCAGAAAATAGAGGTAAACAATTCAAAGAAAAGCAAATGTAGGCGGGAAAAAGAAACAAACAGAGCCAAAAAGCCCACAAACAACAACAAAAACAGCAGTTAACTAATAGCAAGCATGATACCCAGAGCAGAAACAAACCCAGAAGATGATGGAAGAGCTAAGCATGTACTCCAAATAACATAGGAAGTGAGAAGAGGAGGAGCCCAAGGAACACCTCTGTGCCTCCTCCACATACCTGATCCATTCCATGCCCACTGGGTGGCTTTCTAATCCATGTTTTCTTGCATCGTGAGACAGAAATCTAGGAGCAAGAGAGCAAAGTTCAGCAGAAGTGTGGCTTGTTCAGGCTAATCCCGCACAGCACACAAAATAAAGCCTCCTGCATCAGCAGGGCCACACCTGGGAGATACAGCAACTCAGAGGAGGAGACAGGAGAAGAAGACGACGGGTGTCAGAAGACAGGTAAAGGCAAAACCTGGAGCGGTGAGAGCTGGTGGCTGTCCTGGAGTTGACTTGCAGCCAGTGCTGCCCACAGCAGCAGGTCAGGGACACGCTGTGCTGGGGAGATCAGCTTTTGTCCCCATCCTTGCCAATGGCAAGTGCTCCTGGGGTTCCTTAACGCCCATCACACCTGTGCTCAGAGGACAGGAGCAACTTCATTTGTCGGTAATTATATTGATTAACTTCCCCAACTACAGAGCTCAGGAGTCCCGGAGTGCCTCAGGTTACAAAGCTTTACAGAAGGAAAGAGCTGTGCTGAGTGATGCTGTGGATGCTGCAGACCCCCAGCTCTCCTTCCCTGCCCTGGGCACGCTGCTGTTCCATCCACACTACAGAACAACGTGGGATGTTCGCTGTTCCCATGCAAGTGCAGCATCTCAGAAAAACAAAGCATTCACCCTCCTTCCCAGATCTAAATTCACACCAAGCTTACCAACAGCATCAAAAACACATTTCTATTACATACCTCCATCTTTCAAGGAAAGAAATACGCTAAATATTTTTTCCTTTTTTTTTTTTTTTTTTCCTCCTCTTAAAAAAATCAACCAGAACTCTTCAGAAAGAGCTCCCACCTCATTTTCTTGTTTTTCCCCATTTGGTGGAACATTTTCTCTCTGTTGTTGTTTACACCAGTGCATTTCTATATCTGGCTGCTTAAAATAGCGTGATGAGATACCAGAGATGGAAATCTCTGCTCTTGTGCATCCAGCGTGTCTGTTGTTGAAAGCCTTAAATCCAGCTCTCCGGTGGGATGAAATAGATGCCACTAATCCAATTTCTAAAATATCAGGCATCAAACTGACACCGTTTTAAGACTGAAAAAGCCAATTTAATCAAACCTCTGCTATTTTCTCTTTTTTCTCTTCCACAATTTATGATGGCAGAAAGAAGAGAGGGAGACAGATTGCTTGGGGAACAATGTTTTCAAACCTCTACAGATAACATAAAACTGCTCTACCGCACTCTGGGCTGTTACAGCCCCAAAATGCACTCCATCTCCTCCCGTTTGCTCAAAGCACTGCAGAATGAGGTTTGTCCTTCTGTGTTTGTTCGAGCATGGCATTCCATATAGCTGCAGGGACAGAAGGTAACTGGAAGCTGGATGCAGGCAGGTACAAAGCAGGAAATTAGTTGCGAGTAATGAATATTTACTAGGTTATTATTTGCTGCTATCATCATTTCCACTGAGTTCATCACTGACCACGAGAAAATGCATTGGGGCTCCCGATGCAATAGCCAGGAATCTTTTCTTTTTTTGGATAAGACATGGGTACCTCCGAAGCTTGGAAGGAAACAGTTCCCAGTCTGAAGGAGCTGAGACTTGCCACAACAAATGGAAGAGAATCCAATTAATTCTGACACGTTGGCTAGGTGCAAATCCCTTGGGCAGCATTTCAGCCTGGGCTTTGTCTCTGAGATGGCAGAAGGGATTTTGGCAGGTTTACATCAGCTGCTTTGGTTGTCGCCTCTCAGCACACCACCAGCAACAGCATGCAGAATAAAATACTTTGCATGGGTTGTCTGAGCCGTAGTTGGAGCCAAGCAGTTTTTAATGCACCGGGCTGCTCAACCCATCTCCACAAAGGAAGAGAAGCCTCAGGAGAGCTTTAGGCCTCCTCATCCGC
>JAOWBP010056049.1:0-25926 GCA_028571105.1 Tragopan temminckii
GCAGAAGTCCAACTGAACTGCTCTATCAGGCCAACATGATATTTTATTGAAGTTATTGATAGGCATTATTTGTTGATAATGTTGCTGTAGTGCACATCAATGAATAGCACTGAGTGCTACCTTTTTCTAATTTTAATAACAATAATGGATTCTAGTCCAGCCATCTCATCTCAGTAAGATCACATTATTTCATGTCAGTAGCTCTAATTGCAAAGTAATTTTCAACCTGAATGAGAGGGTCTGAACTTGCCAGTCTTGCCCTACAGGCAGTAGAAGAAGAATTTCTTCTGGAAGTGGTCTGCAGGGGCAGTGTTCAAGTTCATTTTTTACCTAGCCACCACTTAGAAAGCCTCACGTAACATGTGGGTAGGCAACAAGAGCCACCAAAAGAAGACATATCCATTTGCTAGGCATACAACTTTAGAAGGAGTTATTGAAGACACCTTTCTTCATTTTTCTCCATAGTATTTGATTAGCTTCTATATCTCATAATCAGTATAGTCCTGATTCACTCAGTTTCTTAAAAGTAGCACCAGTATCATAAATCTGAATCTTCATTCTTAACTCTCTTCCTTACATGTATCTTTTTTTTTTTTTCATCTTATTTGTTGCTGTATCTCTATCCCAGTAAAATAGCATAAATCCAGGCAAAAAGTCTCAGAACAATTTTCTTCTGTTACCCAGTGGTGAAATTGCCCTATTAGGTAATCTGTGCTTACAATGTGTGCAGCAAATATATCACAAATAAATAAATCACAGTATACCCTATACATCATTTAGAAGTAATAGCTATCAGGATCTTTGATCTTAATTTACAGTATGAAACAAAACAATAAGCAGCTTATTAGTCAGGGAAGTCTGAACAGAACAATTACTAGAAAGCAATTCTCCATTTATTTCTTGCTCTATATATGAATATATGTATAGTCATATATACATTTATATTTTGGATATATATGAGCATATATATATATACATATATTTTTTTAAATCCCAAATTTATGAATTTACACATTAGTAAATATAACTTAAGGAAGCAGCTGGCTCTACCTAAATGCTGCACTTGCTTCTTGTGCCATACTCCTCACTGAGAGTAGCACTAAGACTTACTGATTTTTCATATGAAACAACAGCTATTCAAGTGCTTATTTACACCCTAAGCATCCAAGTTACTCAAAGAGACAAGAAAAACCATTATCATAATTACAAACTAGAAATAAGAGTTTGTTAAAAATATCCTAAATGAAAGGCAGTGGATCACCCACCACTTGGCAACCTGCTGAGTCTTGCTATCATGACATTATGCAGACCATAAGGCCAGTTTTAAGAGCATTAAATAGCTTAGAAACTTACAAACATGGAGAAGGTCCAGAGCTTAAGAATTAAGCCCAAATGAAATTAATGTCCAAATAAGAGATAGTTTTCCAAGTTCCTTTGGAAATTTGAGTGTTAAGAAATGGTGTTTATTGGCTCTCAGGGAAATTTTGGCTCCTAAGACTTGTTTTAAAAGGAACTTGAAAGAGAGGAATTGGTTATCATTTTACACAAACAGAGAATAAGAAAAGAAAGCCAACCCCAAATAAAAATTAACAACAAAAAACACCCTTGGAAAACTTGGTATTTGATTTTCTTTTCAATGCTACATCCTACAACTACTATCAAAGTTCTTTCCCTTCAATATGAGGGTTAGATTTCCTTTCATACTAAACATTCTAGAAACAGTCTTATAAAAATATGTATATCTATCTCACAGAAATGCAGTGCCAGCAAACTCAGAAACTATAGGAAAATAATAGATCATGATTTGCAGGTTAGATAAAGAAACCCATCAGGCCCCGCAGCGCGCCAGTTATGAAAAGCTGGGAGGTCTTCATAAGAAGCAGAGAAAAGCCAAAATAGCTGGAGAAGGACTGGAAGGTTGGAGGAGCGTCACCTGTCTTCTTTTTCCTCACTTCTCATGTGTAGGCTTACTGACTGGGAGCAAGGCAAGCTGGTCCCATTTCAGGTTGGCTCATGTTGATTCCTAGCAACCCTATCCCTGCTGGCGCTCCTTCCCATTCATCTCCTGCCAGGTGCACACACACCTCACCATCAGCACACAGCAGTGCCTGGCCAACTACTGCTTCTCACTGCCAGTATGCTTCCCCAGGTCTATATTCCTCCACCCCACTACTTTGCAGGTGTCCAAGAAAACTCTGGCTCTTATTTATTTAAACAGCTGCTGCTACTCTGCCTCCAACTTCCCCTACATCACCCTAGCTGCTAATGAGTTCACCTGTACTCACTTTAAAACATATTTGAGGAGGAAGTAGTTCATGTTGTCACATTAAAAATACAATTGCTATAAACATACTCGATGAAAAGAACACATTTTCCCCCCAGCCACCCCAAAAGAACATCCCTGTTTTACACAATTGCTTGTTTCGTTTCCCCATTGTCCACCGAAGAAGTGAAGTTTGATTCTTGCTCAGCACTTGATTTCCTCTCCTCTGGGTAATGGTTCATTTCTTGCATTTCCAAGGAGACTTTATTTCTTTTGGCAAATGCATGGCTGATCTCACTCAATGTCTTGTTCTTGGTTTCAGGCAAGACAAAAAACAGGTAGGTCGCTCCTGCAAAGCAGATGGCAGCAAACACGAGGAAGCAGTAGTTTTGTAAACCGCTCTGTGAACAGAAAACAAGTGAGATATGGTTACTGCATGCATCAAGGTGAAAAAAAGTCATAAGAAAATCAACATCAGGAATGGAGTGAAAGTCCAAGTGGGTGGTGTGGAGCAATTTTTAAGCAAGTACAGTAAGTGCTGGCAATCACTGCAAGTCAGAGTGCCTTAGAAGTTCATAAAAATGCATGGATCTGCAGCTCTTCCAGCATCAGTGGCCCAAAGGCAGAGCAATAGGCTGCAGGCAGAGGTGCTGGAAGGCACCAGGCTGGAGCTGGATGCACTTGGAGCAGGGGAAAGCAGGGCTTCTGCTGCCTGCACAGCTTGACCCAGCCTTGCACTTGTGCATTACTGCTGGAGATAAGGCAGGTTTTTCACCAGGCTGCTCTGAACAAAACCTCTCAATTTCTAGGTACAAAAAGAAGGCATGCTTTTGTGATATCTTGCAGCTGTACATGACAGACGAGAAATCTGTTGTAGCCAGAGGCAGCGGCGTCACAGATGTTACAGCTCTGAGATTTGCAAAATAAACAAGGAGGAAAAAAAGCAGACATTTCTATCATTTCCAAGGTTACAAGAGCTTCAAGAAGAAAAAATTCCATAAAATGTCCTTCTTTTTTGCTAGAGAGGAGTGTAAGAACTACTATCCCTAACTCCTGAAGAAATTCAAAGGGTCCAGGATCGCTGTAGTTGTTTTTGAGCTCTTAAAGCAAATGTCTAATGAACATTTTTACTTGCTTTAATTAACAAGGGCAAAATTAACAAAAAGTGGTATCTCCAGATCCACAAATAAGGCAGTCTTTCTACAGTGCCTTGTGTGAGGTCATGTACAGTGAGCATGGGGAGAAAATGATGTCTCAGACTCAATATGAGGTGTGTGAATGGAGAAATCTGACACTGGTTAAAACTTGTGGCTGTGAGTTCCTAGACATACATATTTACAATTGCCATTAAATGTATGTATGTGAAACAATCATGACAACACTCCAACTTTTCACAGATTTTCTGCTATATGTCCACCATAATTAGATATCTCATTTCTGTACTGTAGGGTTGGTAAGGAGCCCTAAGGGGTTATGCAATTCTTGGGACTGTTTTTATGTTTCACTTGCTCAATATACATAATATCTAACATGGAAGAAGAATATGAAGTCATGCGTGGAATGAGGAAGAAAAAAAAAATAAACTTCTCTAGTTTCATGGCTGCCTGGTCACAAGGTTTTCCATGGATAATTCATTACCTAGTTCAGACCCTCGGCTCCTGACTGTGATAGGAAAGGCTTGAAAGTGCATCCTTTGAAACACTGCCCGTGGACTCTTGAAATCACTGACACATTTCTTGTTAAATCTTAGAAGCACAAACTCCTGAACAACCTGACAATCACAAGCCAATGAGCACGGGTGATGAGGAGGAAAAATATTCTGGGAAGGAAACTGATATGGCTTTCAAGCTTATATAGAGGCAGAAGCAAATGAATTTAGTAGACAGGAAAAAATAACTTCACAGTGCCTCATAAAACATTCTGTCATGTTAAAAAATCCAAATTTTGCATCTGGCTTCTCTGCGTGTGTAATTACTGTTCACTGAAATGGTATGGTTTCAATCTAGAATTATGTTTTTCCCATTTTAAGATGTTCATTGAACTAGACTTTCTCCTTGATGCAAACAAGCCATTAATGGCAAGTTTTACGTAGCCTGATCACCAGTTCACTGTGCATCTTGTTAATGTTGCCACAGGTTTCTCCCAACTTTGTCACTCCTGATTATTTCTTTGCTGACCATTATTTGAATTAGTGTTTATTAACTTCTTTGATTTGTGCTAACTGAAACCTTTTCTAATTGCACTGAATACTGTCATGACTGCACAATTTATTTGCAATTATTTTACATAATATGTTTACAATTACTGGTAATAAACTTGCTGTCCTTAATTTCTGCATTTCCTTTTAGATATAGCCCCCAAGGGCCTCCAGATGAAATTTCACAGAGAACAAGATAAAAAGTATTCTTTCTTATAAATCCTGCAAACAAGTTCTGTAGGAAGAGACCATTACTTTGCACTCCTCATGTTCAGCAGGATGGAGCCCTAATTCCTGGAGAGGAACACCACAGGGCAATCACAAAATGATTGTAACTTTTCTCATCAGCTAGTGTTCAGTCATACTATTTCTTTAAAGCAGGTTATCATTTTACATGCAGAGAAAAGACAAACATGTTCATAAGCCTTTGTAACTCAGAGTTCAGCTAATATCTTCTGAATCCGTGTCTGCAACAGAAGAATATAAATTACATTACCCATTATAAGCATGAAATCTTCTATCTGCACTGCACACTGATAAAGGAATTAGGACAGAAGTGCAGGATAAAGCAGAAGGTAAATATCAAATCTTGAATCCTAACTCAAAAGAAACCTTCAATGGGGTATGAAAGGGATATAGCTCAGCCTAGATTTTTAATTCATTTTTATCTTTTTCTGATGTATTCTGAATTGATTGATGCCAGAGGGAGGAATCAATGAATGGATGAGTATATCTGATGTTCCTGTCAAGAGATACTGAAAGTAGGGTAGTGTGCTGGGAAGAGTGTAAGCACTGAGTTACTGCACACTCAGTCTGAGAGGGAGGTCTGTTGGGCTGGAGTGGGAGTGAAAAACTGAGGAAGAATTTCAATGAAAGCCTTTGGTGGCCATGCAAAGTACAGATACTCTGCAACTCTGTGCACTTAGCCCATTGGGTGTGGTCTCAAGATCCCCTACTGATATGTGCATTCTTAATGACGTAAGACTAATGATAACACACATGATAAAATTTGAAAAGTTAAATATTTTTCTATACTTTTGAACATTATTTCACTAATTACATGGAATAGAAGCATGTATTTCCATCTGTTTTCCATTGTTTCTTCAATGTATCCTCTTGCACGAACACCAGATATTCAAAGTTGCCAAATATTTCAGATGGTTTCCTGAATAACCAGGGCCCCATCTCTTGAGAGGCTCATAGTTATTCAGTCAGAGTCGAGGTCAGATACACAAATGTCCTTGAAAGACCATGATTTCCATGGGTTATGGAAGTCTGCCTTCCTGGGCTCCCAGCAGAGGGTATGAGAAGAGCAGATCAGATTTTTGCTGTTATCTCTTCAAGAGAGCAGCTTGGGTGTCCCTAGTTAGTAGGCTACTAAATCTTCTTCAAAGTAGACTTAGAGTGAATTTTTCAAGGATGTCCAGGATATTTTAAAGTTAAGAACAAACTTTTAAACTCATCACCTTCCATTTTCGTATTGGCTTTCTAAGGAGGCTATTTAAAACCCAATGTTTCTATAAATGTCCTGCCACTTGAATCTTGAATTACTCATTTTTTAATCCTCTTTATATTTCTGCAGCTGATCAAGGCTCTGTATTCTCTGAAAAGTGGAAAATCAGGAAACTATTCATTTAAGACATGCATTTGATTACCACAAAAAGGAGTTAACATCAAAGCACTTAAACAATTCTGCCAAATCAGATCCCCAGCGCGGCAAATCAAACCTGACTCAGACAGTGGCTTGTAGCTCTGTAATTGAGGTGTATGAATAAGGCAGTGCAGCACAGCAACATCTTTTTAAACATAAAGTTTAACATATTCTCAGATTGTATAGGACTGCTATTGGCATTATGCAAAATGTATAGGCCCAGTCTCTCCTTAAACAATCTCTCCCCAATCTCTCTTTAAACATAATGCTAAAGAACACTTAATTTTTACCATTGTGACTTAAAATGCTCAGAGTGGATGAACTCTTTTTTCCCCCAAGCTAAAAAGTAAACACAAGCAAATAGAAATCCTAGAATTAAAATTGTAAGATCTCTAGGGTTCATAAAACAAACAGACCAACAAGCAACCCAACAGAAACTCCCCCAGATTTGCTCCTCAGACAATAGATGGCTATTTACTGATTTAACTCACTTTATGGTAAAAATCAATTTCTAGGCACAACTGCTACATTGAAATTTGGGAAATTTATATTCCCGAGCATATTCAGAAATGCACAAATGAGCAAATTCTGAATCAGAGTTAGCAAGTTTACCAAAAAAACGTTTTTAAAACAGAAGTTCTGACTCCCAGCAAATGACAGATTTTCTTTCCAAACGTGATACCAACATGATTCCTTCCTACTGAACTACCTTTATAGGCTTTCACTAGTCTTGGAAACATAATCCAGAAACAAACAAATGTGTATCTAGACAATGTCTCTCAATTTTCATTTGAGTTTTTATTTATGAACTCTGCCTGATTTCTCCATCAATTGCTGCTGAGTCTTACATAGGGACTTCCTCTTCTCGATTTTTGCTTTCTTATTTGCTTTTGCATTTCATAATAGTGAAGTCAATCACAAAATAATTTTCAATATAGTGGAGTGGGTGCAATCCAAGAAAACACACACAATTCTGTCCTAAAAGTTCAATTGCAAGGCTGAAAAAAACAGGAGAGATTCTTTCAGTACCATCAAAACTTTAAGTGGAAGGCAAATGAATCCCTTTACCTTCCCAGTCTCTAAATTCTCAACTTGAAATATCACTACACATTTGGCACTGGCAATGGACGCTTGCATTTGGTGGTTACCATGAAGATTAGAGTCAGTAGCAGTCAAATTGGATATTTGAGGTAATTATATCAAACAATAATGGTTTGATGCCTTACTAAAAAGTCGTCAGCAAAACAGTTACTCATGTGGATGTTTGGCTTTACTTGCTCTTGTTCAAATTCATGTTTGAATGAAAGCAAATGGATGAGAGAATTTGTGTCCTTTACCCCTTGTCCTTGAGATTCAGACATAATTTAAAGTTCTACTGAAGGTGAAGGACAATGAAGAATGACAGAGCTCCTACATGAAACGTATTTCATTAAGTAAAAAATAGAACAATTTTCAAAGTCATGTACTTCAATTTCATCCCAAACTCTCATACATTTATTACCTCTTCATAAAGATAACAAATCTTTGTATTCTATATTTGCAGCAGCTTGCTTCTAATTAAGAGTATTTTTTTTTTTCTCATTAACCTCCTGATAGCCTACATTTCATTTTCTTGTCTTTGAGGGGTACTTCAGCCACTTCCCCGTGGATACACATAGTGTAGTTTACATGTCAGATATAAAATAGCTTAAAATAACTTGACAGAGAGAACCTGCATATAGACTTATCTGTGCATACATTTGTTATTGAAATTTTTGTACTTCTTAACAGAAAAAGTCAATATAAATTATTACACAGTTAGGAAAATCTTTCTAGATAAATGAATAGAAATCTCAAGTGTAAAAATAAGGAAGAAAAAGAGCAGAAGTTCAGAAGAGCCTCCAGTAAGAATTCACCAGTATTACTTCACCGAGGAAAATAAATTAGCTTCTGAAAGGGGGAAAATAAACACAGACATAGGTCTTTGTATCACAGTAGTAAGCAATCTGAACAAGCTGTGTGACAGCAGTACTCCATATTACATTGAGCACCATCTGGATCACAGATCAAACCACGATATTTTTTCAAGACACTGTATTCAATGTAAAAATAAAATAAAGTTGAAGTTTACTCAGTCTCAAGTTAGTAATAATTTGTACTTTGCCTCTTTCAGATTTTTCTTTTCTAATATAATAAGTAAAAAGCTTACATATGAAGAATACAAATGAAAATTTAAACTACTGTCTTTGAGTCCTGTGCTTAAAAAGCCAGCTAGTAAAAATGTTCACTATTTCAGGAATATGACATTTCACACAGCCATTTGCTTTACTCTACTGTCACCTCAGTAGTCACCTCTGCCTTTCAGCATCAGCATCTGGAGCACCAGTCCTGACCTTCTACACCAGACGATCAGTTTCTCATTTATTATTGAAGCCTGCCCCACATCTAGTGACTTATCCACAGTAAAAAAGCACAGCCCTTTCCATTGCCAGTGAACCAGAAAGGAGCTGCAGAGGTTGTTTCTGACAGTATCTGATAGTTGCTTGTTTCTCCAACCTCAACTCAGCTATAACTTAAGACTTATATGCAAACCTTTGATAAGGTGTGAGTGTTCATCTCTCAGATCTACAACACCATATATATTTGCTTATCAACATGTCTCAATCTACAGTTACAAAGAAACAGCACAAAAAAGTACATGATGGTAGATAAATACAAATATTATGACTTTGTAAAAACAATGTTTTTTATAACCAGACAAAACACTCAAACTGCACACTGATATTTATTAATCCCTGCAAAAATGAGATATTCTGTGCTATTGCTCAGTCAAATGGCTGCAGAACACCATGCAGCTTGTAGAAGTATTGCTGCAGACTTGCTGCAAAAATGCTGCAAGAGAATGAGAAATGTTACCTATTTTGAGATAATGCAAGCTTCTCTTGGGGTAGAAGTAAGAGGGGAAAAATCACTGCAGTCCTGAAGGACTGTACGTAGGCCTGGAAAGATGGAAAAGATGTAAAGATGGTAAATGAATCCCATTCAAGTTCTCTTTCTTTTTTCTAGGCAGCTGCAGCAGCAGCAAAGCTCTTCTTTGTCATTTAGACAGGGATCTACACCATTTCCTAGTACAACCATGTGAAGAGATTTGAAGAACTCCGTCAGTTGCTTCCCCAGCATTTCTAAAGATTTCAAACTCTATCTTTCCTTGCTGTAGGCACACAGCCCCACAGTACCACAGCAAAAGCCAAACACAACTGAGGAGCAGTCAGCTTTGCACCTAGTGGACCTGTAAGCACATCTGAATACTCCTCTGTGATCCCTGGTAACTCCTCTTTCCCCATCTCCTTATCTTTAGTCCTTTAACATACTTATTACAAAGCAGTTAGCATGGGATATTAACAGAATCAACTAGGAAACATCAAGTACATTCATGGCAGATAAAAACGACTGTTTTCTTTCATTCCTCTCCGGCTTACTTCTGTTTCCACTGTGTTACTGGGAAAGGAAAGTGTGTTCTACAGTGTAAATTAGTATATCCATTGAAAGATTCCAATTTCAATAAAATACACAGAGATATTTTAATGAGTATTTTTTGAATATGCACTCCATATACACCATGGCCTTAGCACCTTAAAAAAGAGACTCTGCAGTCTTTCTTCTAGAATGGGAAATTATTATGACAGAAAACTTCTGCAGCAGAATATTGCTTTACCATGTAGTCTTTAAATGCCCCATAACATTCTAAGAGAAGAAACTGAAAAATGAAATAAAAATGCATCAGAATATTATGAAAAGAGCATAGCCAGCTGTCATGTCCTGAAATTAACTGCTAATTCTTAGTAATTCTTTGTATTTTTACAACGCTTTAGAAAAACAACACCTTTCCCTAGGTAACGTGTGATTTAATGTCCTGCTGACCTACCTGGGTACAAAAGGCTGCTACTGCAATCCTTTTTGAAGAGTAACAGCTGAACACTTGCTGAACACTACCAGAGCTTTTCAAGCATTTTTCTTCTGCTGTAGTTTGTTGTCCCATCTGCTAGCTTCAGTTCATCGCATCTATTTCCACACACATAAACACTCATATTTCTTATTTACTACATTGCCTCGTCCTTCACTATCCAGACCTCCTCAGTGTAGCTATTCCTACCAGCTGTCACTCACTCTTTACAACATATTCCTGAACAACAGTCTCCAGAGAAGTCAGGAAAGGTCTCAGATTTTCTATCCACCAACGTAAAATAGAACTGCAGATTTAGAGAGGTGATGCCAAAAAATGCCCACAAGTAATAATTTTGAGTCTGGTTACATTAATAGGTGTGTGCCTGTATCTGCCGGTGTGTGTACAAGATTTGGGTTTTATTCATCTGAGTGTCTGGGAAATAGCTTTTGTTTATAGATGTGCCTGTAAGAAAGAGAGCAGGAGGATCATGGGCAAGCATGTTTGTATTACATTATTTAACTATCCATCACTCCTCTGTTTAAGAAGTTCTTCATTAACTCAAGGACTGGAATAAATATCGCACAGAAGGATGAGCTCCTTATGGCTCGTGAATAACTTACAGAAATGCCAACACCTGAAATACATTCACTTGTGCTTTTCAGTCAACAGTTAAATCCCTATCATAACCTTCACTCTCTTCTGTTTAGCAGAAGATTAAACAATTTGCAACAAAGCATCTGATAGGTGAAGGGTTAAACCAGTTAAATTTAATACAGAAATAGCTGCAATTTTATATTTATCACTGTATAACTAACTGATAAGTTTGAAAGCTACATTAAACCTTCAGTGGTAATTCAGAACTGCAAACACAAAACACACACCACTGCAATTAGAAAATAGAGACGCAGAAGTCAATCAGTCAGTTTGAATGCTGGTAGTTTAAGACAAAAAAGAATGCATGAGTTCCTATGATCAGGTTTGTTGGTTTTTTTTTTTTTTTTTTTTTTTTTTTTTTGTTTTTTTTTTTTTGCAATGAATCACTACTGCCACAGGGAAAATGATCTGTTTCCTTTCATTATCCATAAAAGAGAGAATATATTAAGCAGCAATAAGCTTGCAGAAGGATGACTAATATAACCTTGAAGGCCTTCAGGTTAAAGATCCCTCAAATTTTCCTGCTAAAGTTGTTATGAAATTCACAGGGTTTCCTCTGATAAGTCAGAGAAGTTTAACACCTTCTGATCCTTTTGACATAAAGAAAATAACCGATCTTTTCTCTGTCTTCTATCATTCACAGTCAGTTTTTCCTACCTCACATTTTTTTTCCAGGTGGAATCATTTTAGTTTTGCTTTCTTTCACATAATCGCCATGATTCCTGTTTTCTCTTCTAATTCTCTGCATTTTTCAAGATTATGCATTTCAAAGCATCATTATGTTATTCCTACAATTCCCTCATAATTTGCAGGGAAGGAGCAATTGCTGCTGTCAGCTCACTGTTTTGGATTTGGGATTCTGCCACCATAAACTACAGCAGTGGCTACTGATCTAAAACAGGAAAAAAAAAAAAAAAAAAAAGTGGAAAAGAGCCTTCTGAGCCACTTTCTGTGTACAATTAATGAGACACTTCCTCTTAAGAAGGCTTCAACGTCAATAAAGTCATGGAAAGCCAGGAACACAGATGTGTAAAGATGTGAACATCTTTAGGTGCTTTTTTAAAATTACTTTTTAAAAGCCAAAATCTCTGTAATATGGAAACATAATTTTCTTCATTAAAACTGAACTGGTAATCCTGTAAACACATAAAGGGAATTTTTTATGATGCAAAATCATAGATTTCCCAACGCAATAGCAAACTTCATATGGATGCATACTAAAACACTCACAAAGCATTAATGTGCACGTGAAAGAAATAGAAAATGCAGTTTGCCTTTATATTTGTATTTACCGAGGTCCTTTTTAAATAGGAGACCTATTGAGGGGGTTAGCAGAACAAAAAGGTTACATTACAGGGAGAATCCTGAGCTGAGTAAATTCATGCTGACTCTGATGACTAAGATGAAGTTTTCAAAAACACGTAGGATTTGTCTAATTGTTTCTCTGCTGAATTTGATGATGTTCCAATGACCTCAGTGGGAAATTAATGACGTCAACTCTTCCTGCTTTTGAATATCACACCTGAAAAGTCTGAACCGGCAAGTCCTTTGTCTGAGCTATAAAATTGGTGAAGAACTCTCACAGATTTCACTAAGCATTAAAACAAACCCTTAACACTTACAGCTCAGAGCAGTGGAATTGAAGTTAATGGTAACAGTAGCACAGTTTGGAAGGATGACAGCATTTATACTTATGTTAACTTTTGAAGGTGATCCAAGTCATCAAAATGATTAGAGTCATTTTCCTTTTAAAAGAAATTTTAAATTGTGTCAAATGTACACCAAGGGTCAAATTTTATAATTCTTTCAAGTTCTCCCATAAATCCTCTCAGACAGATAATTTCCAACAGAACTACTTAATTAAAGCAGCTTCACTCTCAAATGATAGTTAACTTATACTGGCTTAGAGTAAGATATAATTTTACAGTACCTGCAAATACCGGTGCACAGTACTGCATATAACAATGCATCATATAATTTTCAGTTTTAAGAAGTCACAAACAGCAGTAACACCTTCTTTGTATTTATTTACCAATGAGACTCTTTACTCACCAAATAAGAATTCTCAAAGCATAGGATAAACCTGAAGATGGATGTCATTATGGCTGCAGACGACAAGGACGGTGTGACTTATGGACATACCGATCACATCAGATTCCACTGCTATAGCACCCCTGTTGGTAATTTGCCATTTAGGGTTGTTCACTGCTACCCTGCTATTAATTTTTTCACAGGACAATTTTTCCTGAGACGTTCAGATGATATATGGGTAGCACAATTAAAATGCATCATAAATGTAGTAGGAATTTCATTCACTTCAATGAAAAGATATTTACTATTACCAGAAAATTACTAACAGCGTAACAACTATAGCGTGTCAAGGATGAAGCATGTCGAGTACCTGAATGAAAGGGAAGAGCAGTCCGACTGCAAAGTTGGAGAGCCAGTTGACTGTCCCAGCTACCATGAATGCGGCCGGCCTCTGAGACTGCTGGAAAAACTCTCCTGTGAGGACAAAGGGGATCCCACCTGGAACAGGGTCCAAGAAGGTGGTGGTTTTAGTAAACGTCCTCTGCCAACAGCTTCTTTAATAACAGAGGCAAACACACTCTGTAATGCACATTTCATCAGCAAGCATTTCTGAGCGGACAATATGATTTATCAAAACCATATTTTAGAGGAATGTGACATTTTGCTGTTTAATGCCACTGCATCTTAGTGAGAGGAAACAGAGAATTCACACAACTTCCAGAGTGCCAAGTGATGAGCTGGTTATTAAAATAAGAATCACAATTTCTACTAAAATGCTTGAAATTCTGAAATTTGAGAAATATTCCAAAAATACTTTTAGGCATTAAAAACTAGAAAGATGGCTCTGAAGAGATTAAATAGTATTTTTGGATAGTTATTGCCCTCTTAATTTCAGTAGTAAAAAAGCAAAACATTTGCTTCTCTGTAAGCACATTTTTCATTGATGTTTATTTAACACATTCCCTTACTAGTTGGCACTTCTGGCAAGGTCTATTCCTCCTATCACCCAAGGACTCTGACCTCCATAATACCAAGCTCTGCTGAATACTACATTTGTCACTCGCATTTCCTTCCACTTAGGCAGTGGGCTATTTTGTACAGCACTGGCATGTTGCTGGCCTGACAATAACCCTCGGGGAACGGCTGTCTAGTGCTGAAAGTCCCAATTTTTCTTTGGCTTCTTTCATTTTGATAGAAATATCTCTGTTTTCATAGAATAAAACATGAATTGTAATTGCTGATTGGATACTTATTACAGTTAATTAGACATGTACACATCTGCTTGCAGGATTATTTCGTAACAGTTTGGAAAAATGTTAATCTCATGACATTAGTCATGTTTTCAATAATCTGTTGCTACCAATTTCTAACTCAAGAACCTCATGTGTGCCTTTGTTATTATGTCTCATTTTCTGCATTACCACTTAGCTTATTAGGTAAGATCACAGAATCCTTAGAGCTGGGAGAGGACTTCTGAAGGCCACGTAGTTCAACTCCTCTGCAATGAACAGGGACACCACTGCTAGATCAGGTCACCCAGGGCCTTATCTAGCCTCACCTTGAAAGTCTCCAGGGACGGGGCATCAACCACATCTCCGGGCAACTTGCTCCAGGTCCTCACTACCCTCATTGTAAAATACCTTTTCCTTGTATCTAACCTAAATCTCCCCTCTTTGAGCTTGAAATCATTTCTCCTTGTTCTGTCACCACAGACCCTGCTAAAGAATCTGTCCACTGATCCACTACTCATCCCTTATGTAATTCCTTTCGCTGTTTAAGGCATTTTAACAAGCTAATATGAACAATCAAAATCAGGTTAATTTCAGAAAAATCGGGTTGATCAGGACACATTTTCTCTCAGAAACCTCTATGACAATCCTTTTTCCAAAATACACATAAATTAAGCTGAAAACATTGTAGAAGACTTCATGCATGCACTGGGTCTTCCCCTTACATGTTTTTGTTTCATCTGTGTGCTTATATTTTGTTTTACTCTTTGACTGCAGACTGCATATTCCCTTCCCAAAGGACAGCTGTGAACACATGTAAATGCTGTATGGTGATGCGTTGTCACGCAGCCCCTTGTGCTCAGAGCCACTGCACTTAAACATGTGCACTAGAAACTGTTCTATCAAGTATGAGATAGTGATTTGTAAATACAGAACAGGATATGCAGTCGACACATTGTCAGATACTCCTCCATTTCAGATCTTTCATACTCAGAGACCATGATCATGTGCATAAAAGGAAGGCAAAGTGATGCAGAAAAAGGCTAGATTATACAGTCAGTAGTAGGCAGTGCTCCATTATCAACTAGTATGACTTTTTGTGAGAATATATTTACAACTGTAGCAAACTCAACTTTCTGTCCCAAAGACTGTCAGTCTTTTACACATAAAAAAATACAGAGCAAATAAATATTTATTCCCATTTTAGACGCAGAAAATAGAAATACTAAGTGTTTGGGTCATCCGTGCCCCAGTTTAAAGTCTTTCAACAAGTCACAAGTAGCATCCAAATTCTTCAACCAAAAAAGTGACCACTGCCAATAGTACTTTGACTGTGTAGAACAAACAGCCAAACAGGCATAACTCACTGAAATTCAGGTAATGATGATCTATCAGTCCTCTGTGGTTTACAGTGCCTATTTTGTCATGTACTTGGGATTGGGGTTCAAATCCTATATTATGGCAGGCAAAATAACAATCACATCTGTCCTGCCACTATCTGTTTTAGGTCTCAAATGTCACACAAGGCAGTGGTTTGCCAGAGCACCTGCCTCTCACAGAGAAGAACTGAATGACTGGATACATTGAAAACATGGAAGTTATTTATTTATGATCATTTATTCTGTCATGCCTTTGCTGTAGGACAGTCTACAGAGGTGTTACCATTCTTGTCAGTATAATAAAAATGCTGTTCTAGATCCATTGGAGAAAATAGACATTGTACAAGAGAGGAAAAAAGCCAGAGGCAAAAATGAAAAAAAAAGAAAAAAAAGTTCAGGACAGAAACATATCAGAAAGAATAAATGTTGTGGAAATAAAAATGCATAAGCATTGTTAGTAAAAAAGGTTCCTTGAAATTCAGATAGTAGTATCTAGATACATATTAATCATCACTACAACTTATTATTAGTCCTACTTATCACAAAAGCTCTTCAATCTAATTTGAAAATTAATCAATTAATCTCGTGATGGTAAAAATCACATATTGAAAAGTCTAAAAAAAAATAATTTAGCAGTTCCTTGGAGCTCTCTAATGTCTACAGAATAGAAAGAGGAAAGGTGCACAACCCTCAGGCAGAGCAAATCCTCAGACCTTCTCATGGCATAGACAAGAATTTCCACAGCATCACAAAGCAGAGAAAGCCAGTTTATATAGAAGGATGACTTAAGAGAAATATATGAAACAATCAAGGAGCCTGAGAAGTAGTTGATGAATTAACTGAGAAACAGGACAGGCCTAAAGACAAATGAAAAAGTGGATGAAAGTAGATCATAGCTATCTATTTCTACATGCCAGGAAGAGCAGAAAACTGACTTTACTGGGACCTAGAGCAGGGGATATGAAAGCTGACCAAGAACCATTTCACTCCTTAATGGAGTGAAATGAATAGAGAAATTAGGATAAGCCCAAGGAAAAATGTAAATTCTTAAGATGCTAACAGTGAAATTAGCTAAATTCATAACCCCAGGCATCCACCCATCACCAGCCATTTCAATGTGCAGAGCTACTCAAAGATCTCTTTTCTCCTTAACTTGGCCTCTTTGAGAAAAAAATTCAAGTGCTTGACTTAGAAGAAAGCCGCAATATGCTTTGAACTGGTCAAGCCATTTTGTAGAATATGTCACTACGGTCTCTGGTGCAGGTTTGATCCTCATTCTCTATCTTTACAGAATCTCAGGATTTTCCACACTTTTTTGAGTGGTTGAGTCATCACAACAGTATGGCAACTTACCAACCGCTCCTTACAGTTACTTTCAGTGTAAGGTACCCAATGAATTAATTGGTCCGTGCCGGCTGCTGTTCAACGGTTGCTTGGAAACCAGAGCCAAAAGCAGTCTAACCAATCCACTGTCTTTTTGAACAGTCTTTAAATATTTTGTCATGAGTTTTGCAGCCTTATAAGCTTAAATTTGGGTAAAATGGCTTCACCATAAAGCTAACTGGTATTCTCCCTCGTGGGTGATGAATCTGGAAATAGTGCTGCTTCCATTAGGAGAATTTCTGAGCATTTTTCAGTGGAACAGCTTTATTTTAGCACTGATCAAAAAATGAAAACATATATTATGATTGCCTGTAAACCTTAGCAAAATAGGTTCTGAACATTAACTTAGAGAGGTAATGCACTGACCACAATACTTATAGCAATTCATTTCTAATACATTCCTGCTTTCAGCATTACAGTGAACATAATGGAAGAAGCTCTTGACATATTACAGTGCCTCTAAAGATTGTTCCATCTGTTAACATGGTACTTCTATTGGAAATTGCACATTGCTATTGCAGGCCTTGTATACCAATGATCTGCTTAATGAAACTAGTCTAAGCCTATATGACAGAATTTGATTCTGTGCATTTTATTCATTTTCTTCCATAATTAGTGCAGTTACAGATAGATTCAATGCCACTTGATGGCAAACATCCAGAGTCTCAACCCAATAGACTATTATGTATGAAATTGGAACAACAGAACAGAAATAATATTCTTGCTGTACAAGCTAGAGATTTTCAAATATATATTTACATTTGCATGAGTATCAATACGTTTTCCTTTCAAAATATTAAATGCACATATTGACTGTTTGTTCGGTAAGCAGTTACAAAAAAATACTGATTAGCAAAAGTTACTTGTTTCAGCACAAAAGTCTAAATGCAGAAGATGTGAAAATTGAAGGAAATACAGAGATCCTAATTTTGTTTCTATGCAGTACCTAACTGGTAGTTGGTCCTAGTTATATACATGGTTTATGAAATAAGACTGTTGAGAGAATAACTGCCTAGTACTGGTCAGGGAGATTTATTAGATTGGTAAACTGCTTCTAGAAGCAATGGAAACTGCATCCTACAAGGCAGGGAAGAGAAAGGAACTCCAAGTTCCCTGCTCATCTCTTAGCACAGACTCAAGACACAGCTCCATGTGTTCAGCCCCAGCTGGCAGCTCCACAAAAACTGTGGGGTTTCCAGCTCCACAACTTAAGAGGCAGCTGAATGCCTTCCCAATAGGAGGGCTTGGAAATCCTGGAAAGCCTGATTAGGGCAAAACCTTCCAGATTTTCCAGCCCTGAACTGTGAGAGAAGGAGTCTTCAAGATGAAATGTTTTGACAGAGCAGGCAAGCACTTTGCAACAATGTTCTGTTTTGCTAAAAGATATCTGTGTAGCTCTAGATCAGATCAAGCCAAACAGCTTTTGACCACAAGGCAAGGACTGATATAACCTAATAGGGCTGGAAAACAGAATAATAGTTCAGTGACAGGCTTCAGTGTGTGCAGTTCAACTGGGAGAAGACAATTCTGGAGGACAGTTGAGGGGGAGAGGCAATGGAAGTGAGACAAAGCTCCTGGAGGAAAGCTGCTGGCAAAGAAATCCAATATTCTTCAAAGAGACAGCAAAAGGATGTTAGCCTGTAACCAAGCCTTAGCTGCCAAAAAAACAAAAACCCAAACAAACAGATACACCTGAAAAATATACTACAGGAGACCTGCTGGTGAGGCACCCAGAACAACCAGCAAGTGTTTTCTGTCTCTGTGAGCCTATAGATAGAACATACTGATTTTTACAGAGATTCTGTGTAGCTGCCAGATTGTTTTAAGTTGCACATTCTACTTTGTGGAGCAATATGCCCCTCCTTCCCAATAACGGTGTTACATTTTCAGACAGGACAACTAGCTAATCCTGATTAGAGAACTGGAAGCAGAATGTGTGATAGGGGTGGGCTGAGTCACAGCTTCATGCTACAGCCTCTCTTAAATGTCCCCAGCTCTCCACAGGAGAACTGTTGATCTATTACAGAGTTGAGGAAAACAGGCACTTGGATTGTATAAAACAGTATAGTTGGTTAAAAACATTAATTTGTACCATCTGAAGAGCTGGAGCTCTTCTGCTTTGGATTAAAGGCCACTTGAACAAAGGATGTTTAAAGCTTCATCAGTCTAAGACAAACCAGAAGTGCAAACCATAGAACCAAATTAGAAAACATAAAAAATACAGAATCTGGCAAAACTAATAATATAGTAACAAGTACCTCACAGTTATTAACATTCTTGCTTTTAATATAATGCTGTGTGGAAAAGGCTTTTGCATTTAATAACTAACGTTTGGTAATCTATAAATTCGATATTCCAACAGCCTATAGAAAATCAGTCCTGGAGGCATTTGGATCTTTGCTGGTGCAAAGTAAACCACATCACTTTAGATCAAATAAAGTAACAAAGCAACGAAATACAACACAAGAAGATATTGATATACTCTATTGCAAGACTGCTGGTTAAAAAAAATCTCAGATCTCAATTACTGACGCTAACACCTATGACATACAGCAGTAAGGCCATTGACAAACAGAAACTGCGTAATATTCCTTCTATGTTCAGTTTGGTAATTATTTTTAAAGTAAATGTTCCATGTAATTTTTCAGTATTCCCTTATCTGAACCATCTGATAATTTCTTCTTCTTCAGTGAAGTTCACTCCCTCTTGAATAATAATTAATGCATTTTCTCTTAATTTTTTAGTTCTGTAAGGCACTGTTCTTAAGCAGAATTTTATGAGCACCAATTTACTGACTGAATCATTTTTATCTCAAAAAATTGTTTAATGAAGGCAAAATGCATACTACATAATTGAGGAGCCCCAGTAAGTTCAGTCTTTTTAAGACAGTTTCCTTTTCTTGAGTTATATCTTCTTTTAAATGCAGCTTTGCTCTTGGAAGCCCAAGTACTATTTTTTCATAGCTTTTCCTTTTCCCTATTTCCCAAATACTCTGAACTCAGTCAGTTTTAACAGCATGATCTTTTTAATGAAACCTAGAACTAAAAACCAAGAGCAGAATGCAGTTTTTTACACTGACCTCTACCTCATTTAAGCCTAACATTCACCTCTGAGTCTGCTTGCTCTTCCTGCACAAAATGTCCACTATCTATTATTAGTTCATTCATAAATGTTTCAGTTATATGCAAGTCATCACACCTTGTTTCCATTATCCTTAGTTATTTCTACCTGGTGTGCCTTACCACTGCATTCAACTTCATAAGTTCAAATATCACTCCTGTGGTCATCTTCCTCATCAGTCAGTCAATTTTATCAGTCCTTTTTATCACAGTTCACCCAATCCAGCTTTGTCACAGCATCAAAACTTAACTTCTGCATTTTGCTTTTCACAGATTTGCTCATGATTGATTATCTATTCCATTTTACACTCATCCCTTACCCACATTGTTCCTAACAACTGTTTAGTCCTGAGTTCTTAAATGAAGTCTCCAGTCTGCAAAGATGAACTGTATTTGAAACTGATGCACAGCAACACATCTTGAAAAATCTCCCACCAATTTATACAAGTATCTGGTGAAAATTAAAGCAAAGTAATCTGTAAATAATGCTACCCAGGACTATGCAAGTCCAAGCAGACACCAAAAGCCAGTGCTTTGTCATGTGGTCATTAACCGAAATGATTCAACTAGACAATTTCTCTACTATTCTGGTTTATTAGATTCAGGTCTTCCCAATTTGAAGATATCTGAATATGCTCAATATGAGCCATTTTTCACCGCATATTATTGCACCATGGTGAGAAAGAGTGTAAAATCAGTCACAATTTTCTGTACTGTGCTGGCCCAAGTGCACCTCATTCTCAACACTGAGTAGAGAATCTTTACACATTTTTTCCTGCTCCTTTTGTGGATTTATATTTTAGTATTATCTGAAAATACCTCTTTCATATCAATTATTTGTTGTTAGTTTGGTCTTGGGCACTTTTAACAAATTGATGTTCCTGTTCTACTGGAAAAGCTTTAGAGACTGAATGAAATGTAGTGAGTGATAATACACATGAAAACAGGCTACATGATCATATAGTCTTCTTGATCTTAATTTCTATTAAGCAGTAGTTGATGGGGTGTTTTTTTGTTTGTTTGTTTGTTTCTTGTTTTTGTAGAGCCAATCTTTGCTTTTTTATTGTAATAGAACTGGCAGTCCAGACATTCTGCCAACTGATGCACAAATCCAAAGAATATATAATTTTTTTGGTGTTTTGCTAACACTTTCATTTTGCTCAGGGTAATTTTTGCACATATATGTTGGTTTTCTTGTGTTATTTTTTCATGATGTGAAAGCCTAGAATTAAGTGCAGTATTTATCATAAAACACTTGGAAAATGAAGATCAACATTACATTTCTACTGCAGTACTAGCAATACTTCTTTTTTCTTCACCATAATAATTCTCCATAACTACTAAAAAAAATACAATTCAAAAACACACTCAACTTATATCTGCCTGTAAATAGTCTTTTAAACATCTGTTGTATTTTCAGACACATTTATCATATCAGAATCTTAATTATAGCCTGACTTCCTATTCTTCTGTTTGAACATGAAGAAAAAAAACCTTTATTGAGCTATGACTAAGAGTCTTTATGATATTATTCATTCTATAATTATTCTCAGTATCATTAAAATGATAATCAGATCCTGATTAAAATTACTTCTGTTAATATAAATTTATTTTTTTTAAAATGATCTTTAGAAAAGGAGTTTTTATTTTAATAAATGTAGAGAACTGTCTGTTATGTTTTCATTCACTGTAGGGACAGTAGTATCAAGGAAATGCCTGAAATAAAGACTCATAAGTGTGATCAGTTCTAGATACAGGACAAAAAAAAAAAAAAAAAAAAAAAAAAGACATCAGGTATGATTTCTCTGTGATAAATTCAAGATAATGGCCTATTAGCACAAAATGCTGCTTGTTGTGAACCTGTGCAAGCTAAAACAAACTCGAAAACTCAGTATGGCACATCAGGTTTTTCTCATGACATGTTTTAACAAACAAATTAATCATAATAGCAGTACACAATTATGTCACTGTAAAGCTGTGTTCCTTCTGAAGAATCCCAAGAGTTAGAACGCTGTACATAATCAGGGAAGTTGGGGCAGAAGAGTCTCTCCTTGTCCCTCCTGTTTAAGATGGGTAACAGACTGTTTTCACTGTTTATGTTTCCTGGGAAATTTTGAAGTCTTTAGGATGTGGTGTCTCAAACACTGCCAATTAAATAATTCAGCTGTTGCTACAGCTGCTACTGTTTCTGATTGTAGAAAGTTTATGAAGAGTAGTAGACATGCAGTTACTGTGCCCAATAGCAAATAGCAATATCTGTTTTCAACCATACAGAAAGTTAAATGAATAGAGCCTAAAGATGTCTTTCCTCTACAAGTATCAACTAGAAAAATGACAGTAACAGTTTTGCTGCAGTGAGAAATTTAAAGTTGTCCGATGAAGTAGAATCATTCAGAAAGAAGAGTCTTAAAAGCTGAAAAGATCTGGACAAAACTTAAATGGTCAAACAAAACCTTCACCATTTTCAGCCAGTGCCTTACATTGTTAGCCCAAGCCTAATAGCCCTAGAACTTTTCAAACTCTACTTTTGAAATTACGCAGCAGTTGACTACAGCCTTATGATTCTAATGTTAGTGGTAATACACCTTAAAAAGGTGAACAGCAGAGCCACACAGGCAATCTCAACTGCTGTACTGTTTGGATTGCTGGATGAGAGCAAATAAATGCAAAAAAAAAGAAAAGTCAAGATAGTTCCAGGTGTGACAAAACAACTGAGGTATAAATAACTTGTCTTTAAGACATGTAATAAATGTTCACACACTTCTTTGTACTGCTGAAGCCTTATCAATAATATCTGTACTTTTTGTATCCAGGGTAAATAATAACCTTCTTATGCTTAACAAGTTGAGTTTAAGCCCTACAAAGCAAATCAGTGTCTGGATCCTAAAGATGTGGATCCAGATTCAGCCTTGTCCCCAAGAACTCCCAACAAGCAGTTTGCCAGAAGCTGTCTTGGATGCATTCTGGAGAAAGAAGGGACCTGTTCTCATGTTTCCCTCGAAACATCTGCAGCTGGCATTACAAGGCAGCAATGCACATCAGGCTGTGGTCTAACAGCAGTTTATGTGTTCATATGAGCCCCAACTTTTAGTTGTATACATACATTAGAGTATGATTTATTTTTTTTCAACAGAATGGAAGAACATCAGCAGAACTACAAGTTTCCATTCATTCAAGCCTTCCTTAGGCTTGAATTCCCCTTACAAGGGAAGCAAGGGGTGAATAATGAAGTTCATTTAATGCTAGCTTTGACAAATACTTAGACGGTTTGATGACTGGACAGGAAACACCTCCAAGTTGTCAAAGCCAGGATAGCTGTTTTCAGCACAACTGAATATTCCCCACAAAAGTGGAGTTTCTGATGCAGGACAGATAGATAACATCTGGAGATTCCAAAGAGAAAACTGCTTGCTTTTTCAAACACACACTATCAAGCTATGTTTGATAAAATGCTTGATCATGCATTTGACCTTCTGAACTATTTTTTCCCCTGAAAGTTTCCCACTGCTGTAACCTTCAGTATTTTGGTCTGGCTATGAAGACCCACTGTCTGATCCCTAGAGCAACTTCTCATTGTTATACAAAACTAGTGAACATTTGCATTTAAATTTTGGCCATGGAGCTTAGCAGAAAGTAGATGAAATGAACTTAGAACTTTCCTTTTGCATGCATTGCACCTGCTCACAAGGAAAATGAAATATTTTTATTGTCTGCTAATTTATTAGTTCTACATGTGCTTTTCTACATATTTATTAGTTTTCACTTTTGTAAATATAAATATTTTATACTAATTCACAGAAGAAAAAGGCTTTTTGATTAAATACCTACACAGCTTGTAAATCGTGAATTTTAAAGCCTTCAATATTTTTTACTAGGCTTTCCATTTCTACTCCCCACTAATCTGAATCATGTACATAAATTACTTATGCAACATTTGAATAAATCAGGTTTTTTTATGAAGCCCTAGAGCACATGGATGCATTTTTTCAGCAGTAAACTCCTTAAGATTTGGAGTTGTGAGCCATCAGCATGTAATTAGCTATCATTCAGGCAAACCCGCTAGTTCAGGTAAAAGGAGTTGTCTCAAGTGTCAAAGTGTTCATTTTTTGAAGGCTTCAATTAAAATAATTTTTAAATCTATTGTTAAAGGGAGGAAGTTAATAAGTTTGCCTGCTGCTAAGAACTCAATGCGTCATCTCCAGCAATTCCAAAAGATAGTTACCTTAAGAATACTAGAGGATCATTTTACTTCAGAACTTCCACTAATTGTAAAGATTTAAATTTCTTATGTAATAGAACTGTTAAAAAGTACATGCTTACTTTACACTGATCTCTATAGAAAGAAGTATTCAAGCAAAACAAATATCCCAAATATGTGTTGAAAGACACTGTCTTTAATATAATCAAGGGACACGTAATTTTACCCTCCCCAAAATTCAGTGGTGATGCAACCATGTTGAAAGCAATTCTGTTACAGTTTTTCCTTAACAGCTCAAAAACTCTATTTGCTGAAAGGCAACCAAAAGACAAGTTATTATGTGAAGCCACTCAACCTCTCTTTCTTTTATCCCCCTGATTTAGTAGCAGTAATTGAAAATTCTCCTTCCTCAAGTGTAGGCAGTAGGTTTTTCCATCGCCAAATGGAAAGGGATTGATAAATCAGATCTCTTGTTGCTGTGTTTCACAGGCCACATAAATTAAAGATTAATGCACTCTGCATTAATATGGCAGGCTCTGATTGCTGGCAGCTGGGTGGCTGAAATGGCACCCATAGGGCAACTTGTGTTGGATGGATGGCTGTCTTATGCAATGGAGAGACACAACAAGGCAGGGGATGGGGCCAGAGATCCCTCAGAAAATCTTCAACTGAGACAATTTAAGGTACATATTACACTATGCTTATATATCTCTGGGTCAGAGATGAATTATCCCTAAATGCAATTGCAACTCATGTTTGGAATGTTTAGCTTCTCTCAGGGAATCATTTAAAATCTACTGTTTTGTCCCCAAAGGCCTTATAACTGTTAACAAACCAAAACTTATTAAATAATCAGGAAAACTAGAGGTTGCTTCTGTGCATATAACTGTCTCATCTGATGCAGGAACTATTCAACATTATCAAAGGATGCTTACCTGCTGAAATGACTGCAAACGCTTATAGTTACAGAATAAAAGATCCTTTGAGAATTAACCTAAACTTTCAAATCTACCATTTTTCAATTAGATATACAACAACACTGATTTATTTGCTTCTTTTTAACACGATGTATTTTTCTAGTAAAAAAGAACGTTTTTCCACTTGAGCAAACTCCAAACACTTTCCTGAACTGTGCTGAAAGAATGGCTCTGTGGGATGCCATGAGCATTAGAAAGTCTCACATCCCACTCTAAGTGGAGAAGCTAGAGAAATCACACAGAGCTTCAGTAAATGCCTATTTCAGGTGATAATAATGACACTGCAATTTATTTCAGTACTTTTATGTCTACATGCATGCTATCACACCTTTCTTTGTGTTTCACATCTGAGATTTTTTTTCTTCTCTGATGACATTTCAGACTGAACAAACCCCATGACTTTCACAGTGACCCTTCTATCACAACTGCTCTGCTGTCATTACAGCTGTATGCTGGCATTCAGAATAAGAGCACAGACTGTTTTAAACTTTAAATACCAAAATGTCTTTGATACACCTCAGGACACAGCATTTATATCCTCCAAGTTCTCTTTTGTTTACTCTGTAATGTCAGTTTAACATATGCTGAATATACCATTACCATGTTTCCACTCTATTCATATTCAGCTGTGGAAGGAAAGACTACTCACATTCAATAAACCATGACAAGTATATATTATAAAACTCAGTTATAAGACAAAACCCTCAAAACAGAGACAAAAATTAAATGGAACATTTTTCTGAAATGGTCTGGTTTGCCTAATGTTTCTTATCCATGCCTGAAAATGCAATCAGTATTAAAAGCAACAACTGGAAAAGGAAGATCTCACAACCATAAATTTTTTTTTTTTTTTCAAATTCCATCAAAGAGTGACTTTTATTTCCATTTTCTGTGATGAGTTTGTGCCTGGAAACATACTG
>JAOWBP010056049.1:26026-39624 GCA_028571105.1 Tragopan temminckii
TTTTTTTTTTCAAATTCCATCAAAGAGTGACTTTTATTTCCATTTTCTGTGATGAGTTTGTGCCTGGAAACATACTGCTGATATGATTTTGCCATCCTTATTCATAATGAATAGGAACTAGCTTTGACAGTAGGAATAGATGCAAACTCACACTGATTCACTTCTGATCCTATTCATGCTAAATTCAACCTTACAAATATACAACCAAGCTCAGGATTTCTTCTCAAGGAAAGTGTTACTCACCCACAGAAATACCTAAACAATTTAGGGCCAGATAAACTCTTCTGAGGTGTTACACAACATAAGACAATAAAGTCAAATGTACTAGTATAAGTTAAATTTAAATCATGGGCTTCATGCTACACGTAATGACAGCTAGAATATCCTCTCTAAGAACATGTTCGTCTTTTCAGGCACATGAACTTTTTGACAAGTGGAAGCAAAGATTGTACAAAATTTTTAGATCTAGCATCTCCCTTTGGAGATAAAGGGAGAACACAGGACTTGGACATAAGGGAGCACAGAATTAGACTGAATCTGGGTCAAATCCGATCCTCTGCTCTTTCAGGCAGTATTTCATATAGTCCTTTTATAAATTTACAAGAGTTGTTTGCTTAGTTTCTCCTTTCACTGTTTCCACTGAGAAGCTAATACGGAGCTGAATTCCAGTGATTAGGAGCTGACTTCCAATTTTGACTCTAAATCCATTCCAGGCTACCTAGCGCCTACACTTGGGATTTGTTGTTATTTTCTGCAGCAACATATGCTGTCAACTTGTTCTCTCTTCTCAGTGTTATTCTCCCTTTTGAACGTGTATTTAGAAACAAAACATACTCTCAACCTTCTCTTTTGTTAGGCATTAAGAAGATACTCTGCATCCTGTCTCGTAAAACTCTACTTCACCTTGACAGCAGCCCTTCTTTGCAGCCTTCCTGTGCAAACTGCTGAATGAGCTCTGTTGTATTCTAACAGCCTGCTCTAAGCCTTCATCACAACAATGATGATGTCACACTTGACAATACAGTATTTTTCACACTGCAATACAGAGAGATTATATGTAGCAATGTGATGCATTATGTCTCTAGGAAAAGACATAAAAAAACATGCATATAGTGTGTTAATATGATACTGCCTTTCAACTTACGACTTACACATAAAATAGGATTAGTTACAGAGCTTTCCATGTGACACTTAGAGATATCATTCTTATGGACATTTCCAGATATCCTTAAATCTGCTCCTTAGTTTCTAAGTCTCTTTTTCACCCTAACTGCCTACACTTATACATTATCTGTTACAAGAAATGAAGATGATGAAGTGAGACTTCAACCATATCAGTATACTTGAAGGGCTACCACACCAACATAAATTTCCTGCACAAAGATAGCTTGAGCAATGGATATAAAAAAGACGATTGATATATAGGAACCTTCCCCTAGTGTTTGTGGTAAAAAAAAGCTGATTTTTTTTTCCTTTCAGAGCACTCCAAGGAACTCTTGAGGAATGTCCCAAGGAAGAAAAGATGTTACTGCACACAGGTGGCTAACTTCCCCGTGAGTTGGATGTCAAAGGAAGAGCAACACAAACACCTTTTTACAGGTCTTACAGCAACAATATTGTCTTGGGTTATTTACACCTATTACCAAAGGTTAAAATAAATCCAGTGCTTCAGTTTACTGTGCCTCCAGTATCACTGAACTTGCAAAGATTTGATATGGAAGAGCCAATACTTCTTCAGTTTCTGAAAGAATGTTAAACAGGAAGTATTGCATCAAAGCTAGCAATATTTTAAAAAAATCCACCTCCCATTCTTTTCTTTAGTTGTTAAAGATGGGTCTTAAGACCAACATCTCAATGCAGCATTACCTCCTCCATTTCTCAAAACTGGAAAGGAGGATGCCACACTTAAAATAGTATTCTGAAGAAAAAAATATTAACAAATCTCTTCATACAAAGATGCATGGAAATGCTTAACGCCAAAGTTCTTATAGTTTGTTATGCTTATTTCTGTTGGGTAAGTTGCCTGGAAGTTCACGCCAGCATTGCTGTAACCCTCAATTAATCTGTTGGTTTTCTTTTTCACCACATGTCCCACCATCTGGGGTGAATCTCTTGACACATGGCACGAGAGTCATTCTCTGCTTCAGAGAATGAATATTGAAGCATTTTATACATACTGCAAAAGCATCGAAAACAAGCAGTGAAAGATCCTTACACCAGCATACCTGACAAACTCCCTGGTTGGTGCTACACCTCTGCAGGAAACTGCCTTTGAATTGGAAGCATCCTGGGACACCCCATTTGTTGTTGTTTGTTTGGGTTTATTTTGTAGGGTTCCTTGCCTTTTTTTTTCTAACTACTTGGCTAGCAGGTAAAAGGGCTCAATTTTTAGCATTATATAAAATTACCTCAAATTCCCCCTGCGTGCACAACCATATAAATATTTTTCAATTCACCCAGCAAAATAAAAAATCATTTTCTTGCGCAACAACTGTTGCAAAGACACAGTGGGTGAATTGGGAATTCACCAAAGCAGATACAAATAAGAAGAACCTACACTTTTCCTGTTTGAGTCAGATTTTAGTGTGGTTCTTCTGAAAGTTACATAGATCCTGCAGGCGTAGTTCAACATGTTAATTCTGTATCTGTGAAGAAGCAACTGTTAATTGAGAACACGAAGATAAATGTTTTTAGCATTTTCAGTTCCTTAATCACTTGAGCATGAGGTCAGAGATGGAAGATGTTTCGCGCATACCTAAGCCAATGTATCACAAACCAAATTTCCAACAAGTTGCACATTATTTACTCAGTCAAAATATCTCTAATCAGTGCATTTGTTCATGACATTGAACCTGAACAAAGACAGGAATGCTCTGAATCCATACTCTTATTAAATTTCTTTGAATTATGTTTCTAATTTTTCTTTACTTGTTTTTACTTGTAATCTACTTAGGATTAATAGATTTAGGTTAGATATAAGGAAAAAGTCTTTTACAGTGAGGGTGGTGAGGCACTGGAACATGTTGTCTTAGAGGTGTGGTTGATGCCCTGTCCCTGGAGACTTTCAAGGTGAGGCTGGATCAGGCCCTGGGTGACCTGATCTAGCAGTGGTGTCCCTGTTCATTGCAGGGGAGCTGGATTAGGTGGCCGTCAGAGGTCCCTTCCAACTCTAAGGACTCTATGATCAGTCCCTTTCTGTTTACTCTTTATTGGATGACACTTCCTCAACTGAAACATATTTCTGGCGGGTCGAATGCGTGGCCAAGAAAAATATTTCCATGAAGCTTCACATTTTGAGGTGAAAACTATAAAACTATTTACCAATTTTGTCCACAAAATCAAAAATAATACTGGAAAGCAGTATGTTTCTCTTTAATCAAGTGCCTTCTCTTGTGTATAATTAACCAAGAAAGCACAATGAACCAAATGTCTGAAAAAGCTCGGCTCCCTAATTTATAGAACTAAGCAACTTTTGAAGGATTTTTTTTTCTCTTTCAGATCATAGACAGTCTATTTTGAACACAAGAGCCCCTTTGATTTTTGAGTAAATACATGAAAGATTGCCTTCTGTTAATCATCTTCTGATAAAAATGATGAAATACCAAATCTCTCACGTGCCTGAACGTACCTGCTGTTAGCATTAATGTTTCACCGCTAAGCAATATGTCTAGAAAACATCTGTAAGCTGAAAACTTGAATTCAGAAAATTGAAACAAATAAAAAATGCAGTTTATAGTAACAGCTGATTCTAGCCGTAAGGAGCAGATGGTGCTCATCCATATGCTATTCTGAATGTAGGAGACCACACAATATATAAGCTATTAAGCAAGTATCAGATGTTCTAACAAGAGAGGAAATACTGTATTTGAAAGGCAATTTTATTATCTAGAAAGTTCTAGGAGTGTTTTCTGAGCTCAGTTCTCCACATTATTTACTTTTTTCAGATGTGATAATTCTTCCAACGACCAATAACTCGATTGTAAAATGAATTCATCCTTGATGAGGACCTATATCTGCAGAATCGTTACAAACCATATGGGAGTTAATCTGAAGAACACTGAAATACCCTAAATAACTACAGATGAATTTCATAAGATACTAAGCATGAACAATCCCATGGTAATATTACCCGTTTAACCAGTACAAACAAAGGATGCTCAGCCTTCTACAAAAGGCTAAAATATTAAAAATTTGCAACTTAATAAATAAAAATATGTTAATTTTCTGGGATGAAAAAAACTTACTGAGCAAAAAGGTGGAAATTTTATTTCTGAGCCTTAGTCTTGTTTCACAAAGCATACCAAACTACTACAGAAGAATATCAGATATTTTAGTTTTAAATTTTCTTGATAAGTTTTTGTCTTAAAATATCATTGAGAGGAAAGAGTAAGAAATAGCTATTCAATCTGGAAAAGTTTAAAAGTCTACCAGACCACAAGAAACCTGAAGAGGAAGAAAGGAGCTCATTTGTTCCATTCCTTCCAATGGAAGATCTAGAGGGCATCACACAAAGCCTAACAAAGAATGTGGTTATGCACCTGGCAGGCAATAGACAAGCAGATCTGTTTGCCAAAAGGTAGTGTGGATGCTAAAGTTTTGCACGCTTTTAGATAGAGATTGAACAAATGTATGGAAGATTATGAAAATCTTAAAAACTATGTCTCAGGAAGACCCTAAGCTGAAAAAAATTGTTTATTAACTGAGGACTTAGAATCCTTACTCACAAGTCATTTTTGCTTATCCAGAATTTGTTCCACTGAAGCTAATAAGAATAGTTTTAGTTCATAAATAAGACATGCATGATTCAATGCTTATTTAAATCTTATAAAGTTTGAAAGTAAAATCCCCAAAAGAGCTCCTGAAAACTCATTAGGCACACTGCCAAAATTTTTCAAAGCAGCATTACAGTTCATCACAAATGACAAATGTTGAAGTTTTTGAAACCTGGCTGGACTGAATCTTACCGTTTTTACCCAAAAGTGTAAGTTCATTCCATTGTCCTCGTAGATCAATTAATTAGTACATAACTTGTGAGTAATGATATTCTCCTTTCTATAAGCCAGCCTTTACTGATCTAACAGAATCTTTAAGATAGATAAGATTTAATCCAGGCAGTTCATTGCTTTCTTTGTTCTATTGTGGATGAACGATGTCATGTTCTTTTTTTCTTTATGGAAATAGAAACATGGTGTGTAACTGTATGGGGGTTAACTAATTTAAAAAAAAAAAATTGCACTCTGTTATGCACTGGGACAGAAATAGGTACAGGCAGCTAAGCTGGTCACTGATGAGTACTACCTGGGCAGTGAGAGTGTATGACAGTAATCTGTAGCTGCATGACCAGTGACAGTATGACATGCTTGAAACTGGAAAAACTGTGGAAATCCCTTGGACTTGAAACTTTCTTATACTGGAATTTCAGAATGATGTTTTCATCATTACTCTTTTAACCACACTGTCATGTTTAAACACTGGACTTGCTGAGGAAACACTGACAAACATTTCTGTTATAGAACAATTCTGATCTATCTTGAGATGTTCAGTATATTTCATTCTATGTATTTAAAGAAATGTAAATGTAGGCAATTACACAGAGTTCCTCTCTTTTTCCTCACATAAAATGACAATTTTATGTCTACAACAGCATGTTCCTTTTAAAATAAGTGTTATAATACTTTGAGTAGTTCACAAATTAAAAATGACACATACACGTCATTTGTATTTCAAATATTATGGAGAAATATAGAAAATTTTACTACACTGAAAATACAGCACATAAGAATGTCTTGATGTGCAAGTTCTAAAAATTGGTTTGTAGTATGGAAAAAAATTGCAGTTTGTTTCAACAGAGTTTTCTAGGAGGAACAAAAGAAGATGCTTCAAGTAGCTGCACTTAATTTATTTAAGCATCTTAAAACACTGAAAGGGAAGTATCCAAGAAATTTGAAGTCAATATTTGATTTCCATTAGGTATTGAAACAACAAGAGCAACTCTGTTCTACAGAATTCTTTTTTAAAAGCTCTCAGTCTAAAAATCACACACCAGTTATACAAGAGGTCTAGTTGAACCTGGGATTTTAATA
This sequence comes from Tragopan temminckii, assembly GCA_028571105.1. Lineage (NCBI taxonomy): Eukaryota > Metazoa > Chordata > Aves > Galliformes > Phasianidae > Tragopan > Tragopan temminckii. Next base: position 32,110 of record JAOWBP010056049.1, read on the forward strand.
GAGTAGGAAAAGGGGATTGCAAGATCGCTTGTGCTCTTTGCCTTATGAGAAGAGTTGGAGGTAAGGAAGGAGGAAGCCTTACTATGTCCCTACAGTGGGAGCATTAATGATCAAGAAGAAGACTCTTCTTCTCAAGTGCATTCTTAGTTAAGCCTATTAGGCACCTTCCCTTTCCCAGCCAGCTATCATATGCAGAGGAATAAACAGAGAGATTAGTAGCAAACTGTTTTCCCAGAAATATTCCAGTATTTTCCATATTTTCTTCTAATGTAGCATAAGTTTTCCTCAGTTTTTCCAAATGAAGATCCAAAATATTACAGCAATTTCATTAAAATTACAAAAAATATCAGCAACTATTTTCAGTGCAAGAATACCTGGGCTTTGATATACAAATTAACACAAAAGAATAGGCACATACCTGGTCCAATGCAGAACGATGCAATAATTGCAAGAATGCAAAATATACTGAGGTAAGGAAGCCAAGACACATTATTCTGGTAGAAAAAAGACATTAATATTAAGTGCATTGTACATCAACATTGAAACAAAACAAAACAAACAATTGATAGTGTTTTCCAGAATGCTTCCCTATTTCAGAATTTAGTCTAGGACTATTTTAGAAAATCACTGCATTTCTGTAGAATTTTATTAGATTATTTGTATTGAAGGTCTTGCTTTCTGTTGTATCCCACAGAGAAACACTAGCCTATCTCCTGCACCACCAAAGTCACAACTCTAAATTCTACTTATTCTAAAGCTCAAGCCAATCCAGAAAAGAGTTTTTCCTTCTGCTACACAGATTCTGCACTTCTATTCTCCTAAGATATTTTGGATGTGTAAAAAGAGCAGCAGTGATGATCCACAGAGCGTTGAAGTTCTCCAGCCAAAGACTTGGCATATGCCTAGATATGACAGGCTGCCTTAGAGTAGGACAGCACTATCTAAGCCTGCACAAAGCACACAAAAAAACACAATCAAGGCATTTTTAGTCATAACCTTTTTTTTTTTGACAACAAGAAGGGTCATGTATGCAAGCAGTAGCTATTGGAACAAGAAAAGAAGATATAAATGGTTCTTTAACAGACTTGTAAATGAAATAATCTATTTTCCTCACAAGAAAATATGTGTTTATTTTACTACAAAATATATCGTTCTTGATTCAGGTCTCCAAATGATGGGAACTGGAAATACTGTACATGATTGCTACTGAGATTTCAGGATAGTGTTTTTAACCATCTCTATTAATGCTTGGTAAGAATACTATTATGTTAGGAGAAATTCACAGATTCCCATTCCTTTATCTATCAATTTCTTTTTCCATCAGCAAATGTGAATACTCCTTTTATTATAACTTTTTTTTTTTCAAAGTTGATTAAGTTATGTATCACTACAGTATCATCCTGAGAGTCACTGTAAAACACATTTGCTAAAATAGGTTATTATTTATTTCAGGATTAAATAATGACTTTAATTTTCTGACAGCTTTCTCTTTCAGTCTGGCTTATTCCTTTATGCAGAAAACATGATTACAGCCTCCTGGGCATTAATATAGAGCAAGTGATTTGTAGATCTGCCAAAACTAGACATTCTGGAGTTTCCATCTGAACTCACAACCAAGGTCCCTTAAGGCACTGAGAAAGTGAAGGTGCAAATACAGAGAAGATATAAACTGCCCTGAGATCAACCCTGGGTCCTTTGTTCAGAGCAATACAAAATCTCTGATCTATAACAGACCAAGACATTTCTGAAAAGAAGTGAAATAGAACTCAAACTTCAGGGATCTCCAATAGCTGAATGTCCTCATCCATCAAATGGTGTTTTAAACCGTTTAGAAATTTTTAGTCAACTTACAAACCTTGCAGTAAAAGCTCTCTTCTGGAGAGCAGTCTTACTGTCACGACAGGTATGTGAAGTGAAGCTTTCTTGTGCTACACATACAAATAAGTCAAATAAAACTCTATCATGTTGCTGCATGCATCTGCTTTTCTTCAACCAAAAAATAACACTTGAAAGTCAGATTAATGCCAAGACACAAAAACAACATCAGGCAAGGAACAGCTTGATAGAAGACCACTCAAAAACACGCTGTTCCAGACTGTCACTTCTACATCCCAAAAGCACTTAAAAACTGAGGGAAACAGCATGACGGTGAAAATTGAAGATAAACAATGGAAAATGACTTTAGATTGGTTTATCTATCCTCCTTTGACCATTTGAAATATTTAGGGACATGACTTCTAATAACATCTGAAAACTTAGCCTTTGTAGAACATCTGCTCTTAGGTCTTCATGTTTTCCATGAAAATAACAGAAATGTAACTTGATAAAAAGATTAAGTGTAGAAACTTTTCACAATTGGAAAAAAACAAAAACAAAAACAAAAAAAAACACCCAAGCAGAAGAATAATGTTAAAATACACAGTATGAAAGAAAACTTGAAGAAGAATGCTTTACAAGATAAAAATAAAACAGAACATAACATTTCCCAACTGTGGGTAAAACTGTCTTCAGATTAGTTCGTGTTATGCCATGAAATGAATTATACAAATTGATGCAAAAGCTGGTACAGCCGATCACAGCATTTTGAAACCACCAAATTTATAGCCAAGTGAAAGACAGACCTTTAAGTCCTTACATCCAAACGATTAAAAATGCTTATGTAAGAATACTGTAAAAGAGAGCAAAAAATACATAGGAGCCATACCTGCAAAGTCAGAGACACAGTAAGAACTGCAAAGAAGACAATCATCAACCCAAAACCCCCGATGAGAAGAGGCCTGCGTCCGAGCCGTTCAATAACTAAGCCCTGGAAAACAACAAGAGGCATATGGGTTTCTCAATAAGCCACTGAAGAAATCAGAGAACGTAATATGCTCTTCTGGTAAATATGAAGATGAAAAATAAAAACGACAGAGAATATTTTTGTACATATCAGCTATGTTGTGCTCATAATTGTCTTCATAATTATGTTAACACAGTCTTACCTGTTTGAAAAAACAAATCAGCATGGCATCCTTTTTTAAGAGCTCGGGAAAAAAACTGTGAAACCACCAAAACCATTGCTTGATAATAGTATGCATTTCTCCTACTGAGCACATGTAACCATATAGATGAAAAAATATGCAACAGGTTAATTCCACATTAGTATTATTAGTTTGGCAGATTTCAAAGTTACTATTATCCCTAATCTATTGTGTAACAATTTCTTAATAAAGAGGGCTGTACCTTAGCCAAATGAAAATAATATGATGGTAAGGATGTCAAGCTCAATTTTTTCATACTATTCACTTTTTTAGGGGAAAACTCATTCTGCTTTGATGGAACCACCTACAAATTTGCACCAAATTCATATAATAATGCTCTTAAAGTTTTTTAAGCATCAAAACATTGAAACAAAATACATCTCAGTTTTGTATGACAATTATTTCTTAATTTCAACAGTGAATTCAATATGCCTTTCAAAATGAACTTTAATGGTTTAAAAATTATGTATTAAAATATGTCCTTAGCATAACATATTTTTAAGCACAGATTAAATCATTTTTCCTTCATCTACAATTTGTTTTTTAATTTCTGGTTGCCTGAATTAAAAAAAGAAGTTAGCCGTGATGGAGTTTTAATTTGAATAGCCAGATAAAAGAGGGGAAAAGGGGTTATAGAAGAGGCATTTACTCACATTCTGAATTTAAATTTAACACCTGAAAATAAATTACCTTTGTAAAAAGTCACAAAATCTGAATACTTTTCTGTTAGAGAAAAAAACAGAGATTTTTGAAAAGCTGCAACATGAAACTTCTTTTTGCTAGTCTGAGTCATTAGACTAATATCTATCATAACATTTTTCTAATATACTGCTTTCTCTGACAACTACTATAATTACAAATTACAAAATGAAAATGATAAAATGATTTGATGAAGCCCAATATTTCTCACTTCAAATAACTCAGAGTTAGAATTTCACAACTGTTTGTCACAGTTACGTACTGGAGACTGAAATCCCACTTTCAGACATCCCTCAAGCAGAAGATAAATTGAGTAAATAAAATGAAATCTGGAGCAACACCCTTTTATTTATTTATTTATTTATTTATTTATTGCAACAACGCACACCATTGCACTGCGAATATCTAGAAGAAACAGGCTACAGAGAAGTACAGTCAATCAGGGAAGAAATGCCTCTCTCACAGTGCCAGCCTTAGCAGCAGTTGATAGAAAAGACTTTAGGACTTGGCAACCCCTCACCCTGCAGAGGTGGTCTTCCACACCGCAGAGCATTGTGATGCTGCAGAACGCAGTGAGCAGCCAGCTCTAGCATTATTTCCTTAAATGAGGAAATATACCCATTTTGACAGTTTCCACAGATTCCATAATAGAATTTATTTCAGAGCAGTGTTTAAAATAGACTCCCTCTGATGTTATTAAGGTTTTACACTGTACTCACAGAGTCCAAATGTTCTGAAACTGCAATTGCTGCACTGCCAAAACCCTACAAGATGCCAAGTATTTTCAACTATGATTAATGAATCCATCCTGAAAATACATGTGGCCACATATAAACGTAACCAAAAGAAAGTTTTTATAAAAATGAAGGATGTGAAATGGTCTGATGAGTTCATCAGGAGATGGAGACTTCTGCAGTGTGTGCAGCAATGGATGATACACAGATAATTTGGCATAAAAATGGCGTTCCCTTTTTCAATTATAGATTGGTATTTGCTATTAAACAATCTTGGTGTTACACCAGCTGGTGGAGTTTTGCATTAAAAAGGAGTGAGTGCTGAACGTTTCTCTCAGAGGAAAAATGGTTCACAGAGGCTTCATGTACAAAGCAAAATGCAGAAAAAAAGTGCTAGACAGTTTCTGGTTGTCAAGCTCAAAGAAAAGCAAATCCCAGTGATGGAAGACTCCAAAGTTTTGTACATACACTCATGCCTGCATACATTGAAGTATGTATTTTTGGCATATTTAGGCAAATCTAGGTGGCTTGTTGAGGAACCCCAGTTTTAACTGTGAGCAGCCAAGCACAGACAAAGTTATAGCAGGCCCCATGTGCTATCTGCAGAAGAGAACAATACTTTCTAATGTATTCTAATTCTTTTTTTTTTTCATTCAGAGGTGAATTTCCCCAAGCTGAAGCCAAGCTTCCCAAGCATTCATCATGCTGCAGACTCACTGTAATTTATTTAGTACAGTGGCTCTCAGGAACTTGAATGTTTCAGCTTCTGGACACTTCCTACAGTTTTTGCCTCAAAGAATTTATCATTACAATTCCCGGCGGCATACCTTGTGATTTATGGAATGGACCAACTTCATCTTCTAGAGAAAGTAAAAAGCAATTTTCGTGCTTGCTCACTGGGACACTACGATGTACCCAGCTTGCTGGAAATTTTTAACTCATTTCCAAAGGTGATAGTAAGTAAATCACACTGACAGCATTACAAAACCTAGTGTATACTGACTCAGAAGGCTCCTCCGTTAGACATGATCAATCGGAACAATTATGGGTAGAAGCACCCTATTTCCAGTTTAAAGATAAAGACTCTTCTACTTCACTCAAATGCACGTCATACTTCTTGAATCAGTAGTTCTAACCCAACAAAATACACACAACCCAACAAAACACTCACAACTGCTTGTGGAACAGATTCAAATGAGGTATAACAGTCTCAACTGAAATGGGATACTAGAGTGCATGCTCCCTACCTGGTCAAAAATTGCAAGACTATGGTAACAGGCAGCATGTGCGCTTGGAAAGCAATGTCTTTGTGGGGAAGCAGGCAGTCAGGTGCAGAACCACCTCACGAAATATTAACAGGTCACAGTTGTTCAAACATGAAAAACCAATCCACATCAGAAAAGCCTCTCAAAAGGCCCTATTTTTTATCGGGGCTTAAAATATTGTTTGAATTAAGTGCACAGATGCTTCAACAGCCAGTCCGTCAAGCATTTTTCACTAAATTTTAATTAATAAATCAATTTATTTTTTCAGATTTCTTAAGGAAACTTATGATAAAGCATCAATATTTCAAATTTCTCTGCTGTTTGTTCTCACTTTCTTGATGGAAAAAAAACCTCAGATGAAATCTGAAGTTTTCTTGGTTAAAAAAAGAAACAACCAAAAAAATAAAACATGCCATAAATAGGACTGTAAACTGACAATAATTTCATTTTTGGTTATGACTGTACAAGTCCAAAACTTGTTAACTTGCAAAACCCACCAAGAGGCCCATGACTCATAGGAAGTTGAAAATGATTCACTAGTTTTCAAGTATTTATAAGTCTGCATGCTCCACTGGCAATTCTTACCTATTGAAGACTTGTAACAAAAATATACTACTTGGCAGAGTAAATGAAATAATAAGAAATTCAGCATATGCTGTAGTAAAGTCATAAAATGAATTTTACAAGTGATAGCACACTGAGTTATTTGCCAAATTGAGTAGGTTGATACTTACGTAAGTGTGATCATAAACACACATTTGTAGAAACCTATGCCCTGAGTCATTGTGATTAACATAGCTTAAATTACTGAAAATGTTTTAAAAAAAAATTGCAACCAAAATCCTTCCAACCAAAACATTTGTTGATAATAAGGCACTGATACTTTCTTTTGTCTGACAGGAAACACCTGTGAATAAAGTTTAAAAAGCAAATGCCGATCTTTTCACTTGAGTCAGCTGCTGATATTGGGGGGCTGACATGTTGAAAGCAGATCACGTTATAAAAGATCAGACAAGACAGGGAGAAAGATGAATATGTAAGCAAGTTCTGCAGCCCAAATGGGAGGGCAATGAATACTATTCCCTACTCACTTCCTGGCCCCAAATCATACTAATAACCCTATTAGACTTTTTTCATTTCTCAACTCTGTACAGATGTCTGATCTATATGTTAACACTGAGAGTAACCATACTTTCTTTTCCATGTATTTTGTAAGTAGATATTAGAAAGATTTTATGTCTAGATTCAGATTTAATGTGACATGCCAACTCCATGTTATTTCCATTTTAAATAGCTGGGCTGAAGTGGATAATCATATTTATACTACTGACATGTCCATTTATGACATAATGTGTAGTATCACTCATTCAAGAAAAGAAGAGTAATAGAAGACTGTGAGTTACAAGTGGGTTTTTGATTTCTATTTTTATATCCTTTTGCCTCTGGTATAAGTTATACAATTGCAAAACAAAGAAACAGTGCCTAAACTGGACTTTAAAGGTACAGCACCACATTTGATCACATAAGCACAAGCCTTAGGTGCCTTCCTGGGCATATCAGCTCACCTGAATCTGTGTTAATGCCATGGCCGGATAAGATCACAGAATCACAGAATATCCCAAGTTGGAAACAACCCACAAGGATCATCAAGTCCAATTCCTGGCTCTCACAGGACTACCCAAAATTCAAACCATATTTCTGAGGGCAAGTCCAAACACTCTTCAACTTCAGCCCTTTACTACTGCCCTGAAGAACCTGTTCGAATGCCAAGCCTCCCTCTTGGTAGCTACCAGT
>JAOWBP010056064.1:0-42948 GCA_028571105.1 Tragopan temminckii
CAGCCTGGCCTTGAATGCCTCCAGGGATGGGGCATCCACAGCCTCCTTGGGCAACCCGTTCCAGTGTGTCACCACCCCCTGAGTGAAAAACTTTCTCCTAATATCTAACCTAAACCTCCCCTGTCTTAGTTTAAAACTATTCCCTCTTGTTCCTATCACTATCCACCCTTGTAAACAGCCATTCCCCTCCTGTTTATAAGCTCCCTTCAGGTACTGGAAGGCAACAATGAGGTCTTCCTGGAGCCTTCTCTTCTCCAAGCTAAACAAGCTGTAAACAGACTGAAGTCCATTCATGTTACTCTGTACTTTGTATACAGTGATTCATTCTGAATCCTTTGTTCAAAGGCAGTTGTATTGGTGTGCTTCGTGAAGTCACTGCCACCACAGCTGTTAGACTTCTGCAGGATGAGGAAACCTAGTCTACCTTTGCACTGCAGTGAGTTAACAATATGGTGTTGTGTCCAACAGTGGAAGCAAAACCAAATGGCTGAATGGGGAGATAAGGTATTAAAACATGCTAAACATGTTGCCACCCATCTGACTGTACCCTAACTATGCAGGGAGGAAGTGCAAATATTCTTAGGTAAGACATATTAGGTATCTTAGATACTTAGCCCATAATCTGTGCATGCACTGTTTCCCTAAAGTGGGTGTTGCAGTGCCATATTGATAGACTCAAGATCACAGGGAAAAGGATGTCTGCACCAGCCTTGTACTGCCAGATGTTGCTGAGCATGGTAACTGTGCAGTGTTCCTGCTTCTTGATCTCCTGAGCTGGATTTCTGCTGAGAGCTCCTTGTTCTCTTTTCTGGCATCCTTCAAGATGATGTTAGTACAAAGAGCTTGTTCTGTCAGGAAGCAGCAGTATGGGAAAATGATTTTATATCTCCTGAGCTCAGCAAGAAAGAAAAATATTTGGATTTATTTGCATTTTTTAATATCAGTCACACTGCCAAACTATTTAAAACAATCTAATTACTCCATCTCTTCTTACCCTTCTCTGATAACTGCAGAATTGTCACAAGCCACCTGAAATATGGGACTCAGACATGAGTTTTAATGTCAGCACAGTGCTTCAAGATGACGGGAATGGGAGGCGGAGCTGTCACTGTGTCAGCCAAGGCCTTTTGGTGGAAGTGTTGATAGATTTCCCATCCCTGGAAAGGAGGGAAAGTGCCCTTCCACTTCTAGCAGCTGCAGGGTATCTGAATTACTTCCTGCTCCCCTGTGAAAAAAGTAGGTAGTCCTTTGCAACCACTGCCAATGTCTCCACTTGTATGAAAAAAATGTTTTTTTTTCTCCTTAGGTAGAGATCACAAATGATGTCCAGTCCTTGCTGCTGATAATGCTGGCTGTCATGGTGGCCAAGATGGTTGGTGACATTTTTAACGCATCCCTGTACAGCTCCCTCCTGAGGCTGAAGTGCATTCCTTACTTGGATGAGGAACCTTTTGTTCATCACAGGAGAGAACGGTGAGCTCTCTTTTGTTGCTGAGCTTTTTCTGTTGTGTTTTGCACTGAAACTGCGTGGGTCCTACAAGTGGTGGAGCTTGGAGGGACAGGTCAGCAAAAGGAGGTTCTGGTCCTGAAAAATGACCCCATGGAGTGCTGTGCTGCGTGAATAGAACAGTAGAGAGTCCTTTTCTCTTAGAGTTTTTGATAGGATCTAAATTACCACTTTCACCAGAGTCCTGAGGGCACTAAGTGCTCTATAATGCATGAACTGTCTAGTTAGATGCTGTTTATTAGTGTGATTTGTCCAGTGGGGAATCTAGTTGAGGTTTTCACAGACAGCTGTGACTGTTTCTTCTGAGCAGAAGCCAGAGGGTGGAGGAACTATCAAAATTTGTAGAGTCCTTTATGGTAAGTTTTGCCTTATCTAACATCTGGATGACTGGACAAGGCTTCCTGTGTGTTTGGCACATTTTCAGGCAGAGAATTCTGCCATCTGAGGATAGAAATTCAAGACAGGTCAGAGGAACTGTCTTCTGGAAGCACCTCCACTGACTGAGGACTGAAGGAATAGCCTGGAAAAAAAGTGTTTCATCAGGTCAGATGGGAGAAACCCAACCGTTCCTGTGTGTTTTCCAGTGTGTGAGCAAGTATCTGAAACTTCAGTCTATTGGTGAGCATTTACAGTCAGTATTGAACCATTTATAATCAGTAATAAGAATCATTTTCTCTCCTAAACATAGATGCTGGGTCTACGTTTGTCTGTAGGTAATGAGAACTGTACTATTATATTCTATAAAAGAATGCAGAAAAGCCAATTCTTTAAGATATCCTCTATGAATGAAATAAGTATCATGGTGGAAAATAGAAGGAAAAATGATTTTATTTATTTATCACATAAAGAGTTTTTGTTTTACTTAAGGGTTATTTTGGTAGTATACATTCATGACCAAACCTATTCGTAGGGCACTTCAGCTGTCATTTTTCTCAGTATTAAACTCTACTGGAAAATCTCATGTATTCAAATGACTTTAGAAGAACAAAAATACTGGTGACTTGTTCTATCCACACTTTATATCTTTTTTCTAAATGTAGCCAAATCTGAATGTTTTTAGCAGGCACACTGAATGCTGGGTACAATCCAACTGTATTTGACAGGAGGTGAAGAAAGCCAGCAATGTGATAGGAGGAAATAAAAACAATCTGTGATATAATAGATGACTTCTATATGTAACATGGCAGATAAAACAGAGGGGAAGAAGTCATAAAGTTTCCTGTGGTGCTTCGGTTGGATGACAGGTCCATGGAAAGAATTGTAGCTACTTTCCTGGTTCAGAATAAGGTCCTATTCACTTGAAGGACAAATCTATTAGCTATCTATATATTCATCCATATAAAAATAATCAGATATCCCTTCCACTCCTTTCCCTTCTTCCTGAGGAACATTAAAGAAAATTTCTGGTCACAGAATACACTAATACTCTAAAGCAAAATACGTAGTATTATGGCTCGGTAAAATTTTATAGAACCCTATAGGCTGCCAAGTTTTGCTCTAAATCTTCTCAGTTTGAATAAGCTATGGCACTGGCCCATTGCTTGCTGTCTCCACTGCATTTCTTGAATGCTTTGTCACCTTATTATTTCCCCAAGGAGATGAAGCTTCACCATTCAGTCACCATAGACCTCCAAGATGTGGTTTAATTCCTTGATCTTTTTTATAGTTAGACATCCCAAAATCCTGAATATTGACTTGAGGCAACTCTGGACTGATGATCCACCTCTTAAAGTTATGTGATAATTTAAACATTTAATGCCTCACATGTAGTCTTTATAAGCATTCTATAAGCAAACTCCTGTTACTTTACCTAGCCATAAAAGAACAAAAACACAGATTCATATGAGACAGAAACAACAACAACAACAAAACACAAAAAACCCTCTGTGTTTACGTTCCCACATCTTGTTCACTTATGAGCATCCCTGAAACTTGAGTCAAAATTCTACAGACAGGTGCCAGGCTGGGACTTTCCTTTTCATGCATTTTCCATGCAGACTAAGTTATCTCATTTGCTTTCTATCTTACTGGTCCTGCAGCTAACAAGATGCTGTGGGAGCCTGCCTATCTGCTTCTCGAGTCTTTTATCAAAGAGGGACTGTTCCGACTATCTGATTCTTTGCTGTTTTTAAGTTCCACTCTGGGGGTATTCAGATGTCTGTGTGGGAGTATTCCACTCTGGGACTCTTCACATGTCTGTACCCAGCTGTCATTTTACACAGGCAGTTTCCTTATTCTTGATGGGGCAGCTTAGCTGAGCATTTGCAACAACCTTATCCCTGCTCTGGCAAAGCACAGGTGCATATGGGGCAGGTTCAGCATCCTCTTTCTTCAATGATACTAACTATTGTCTGAGATCACAAAATATATAAGTCGTGCATTTCTGGATTTCCCCAAACGTAACAAGGAGTAAGGTCAGCTGTGTAGCTACTGACAGCATGTATTTATCAACAGGTGATAAATTCTATTTCTGTATGCAGCGTGAATGGTTTGGATAACTATCAGCTTGCTTTAGAGCCACAAAAATGGGGATCCTTCTTCAAGTGAAACTGAAAAGCCTTTGGAAAAACAGTGATTAGGTGGTAGCAGGGAGGAAAAATGAGAAACTCTAGAGAACAATGCATATTTATATGTACTTAGCACTCATACCGTGAGAGAGAAATGCAGATCTTCTCACTCCTATTTCTTCAGAGGTGTTGCGGATGAAAAGACCTTCTGTTTTAGATAATTAGTTGATTCCTCTTCCAGCGGACAATGCCCCCAGACAGAAGATTTGTTGGACGCTGAAATGAAAAGGGAAAGTAGCGTTTTAATTATCGAGGCAAGCAAAAGCCAGACCCACAAAATAATTTAATTCCTAACTAATAAGTGGGAACATTAAGTAGCTAAATTACGTAATTGCTTGCTTTGAAGACATCTCCGTGTTGCATATGAAACCAGTGGAACTGAGACCCAAGTCCTCTGTGGTTTTCCACTACCTAATTCCTCTGCAGGCACTGGAATCTCTCAATATCTTTCTTCCTACAGAGCAGAAAGCCTTGACATTTGTTTTCTTAATACTCATTTATATCTGAATTTCCTTGACCATCCTGCAAGTTGTATCCTGTGCCCTGACCGATAAGGCCCCAAAGACAGCAGTATTTAGTACATGGCTGCTACGGTGCACCATGATTTCCAGCTTACGTCTTACACCACCGTAAACACCCCTCTTATAAAATCTGGTTCACTGGAATGCTCCGAGCTGCTGGCTGCCAGGGAATGTTCTTTAATGAGGGTAAGGAGTACTTGAACACATCTACATCTTGGCAACTCTTCCTGCTTTTTATAAGCTACTATACACTTCAGAGAGAAAATATCTTAGAGGCTACTTTTTAATGGGACAAGTTTACTTAAGAGCTGAGTGGAGCTGGTGCCAGTAGTTCTGTTTTGTTCTAGCTTAATATTAGCCTTGTCAAAGTTCTTATAGTGTCTCCTGGGTGTTTCTATATTGCATACCATATAAAGCTGATTTTGGGAGCCAAGAATTTTGGCTGGAATATGTATTATAGTGGTCTCATTATATATTTTTTTAAAGTGTATCAGAGGTGGCCCTGTATTAGAGATCCACGGAGCAAGGGTGATTTTTTTCCTTTATCCCTTCTGGTTTTCTCTTCTCCCACACCGCAGACATTGGATCCAGAGTCTGAGCCAACCCAAGTTGGAGGGTTATTTGGGATCCAATGTCCTGGTTTGGCCTGTTACAGAAATCAGTGTAATTAGCAAACTTTTTAGATGAGGCTTTGGATTTTGAAAATTATCAGACTTTGGGGGTGTGCTTTTGGTTTGAGCCTAGACTAGTAACTGGTATACTAAAATTTCCTCAGTCATCTTGCTGACACAAGTGTTCATTCAGAGACTTTTCACTAGGTTGCATGTGGTGCACCCCATCTCACCTCCTTGAAAAGCCAGCGTGTCCCACAGCCACTTGGCGCTTTCATCCTGAAAGGGATCATTAGGGGGTGGACTTGGCAAAGTTTTCTCATCAGAAGGCATCCAGTCTCCCTTTTGTAGAGTGTTTGTGGTAGGAGCTGGATCTTGTTCTGGCTGCACAAAGGAAAAAGGGAGCTGCTGTAACAAGGCCATGCTTTGTCTGGGGAGAAGTCTGGCTGCTGGAGAAATGATGGAAGATGTTGAGATGTGGATGAAATTTATTAAAATTACATGTGGACTTTAAGTTGCTTCTGGGTCAGGCATAAGCAAACAGGGCAAAGGACTGTTTTTCATCCTTTTTTTTTTTTTTTTTCCTATTCTTTTCTTATGGGCTTTGAGTTTATCATGATTCCATTACCTGGAAAGCAACTGTACAAAACCATGAAATCCTGTGGCAGGGCCAGATGTAACTTGATGTGCGTTATAAAGAGTAGCTGCACTACCTTGCCTTATTTTTAACATGGGCTTGGTGGTGCTCATGTGAGATGGCTGAAAGGACTTACTGTGCCCTCCTGTCCTGCACCAGCTGCAACAGATCTCTGTGGGAATATCCGGCCTTTCTACCTTCACAGTCTTGGTATACTGGAAAGAAGCTGGTATTTCCTTGCTTCCTTGTGCACTGGTCTTGAGACTGTTTTTAGCTCCAAATTACCCAGAACTGTTCCTAAAAAAAGGTGCACATGGATTTGGTGTGCATGAACCTATGTGAAGAAGTTTGTCTTAATGTGAATGAGAGGTGAACTATCAGCTGGGCAGAGTAACAGCTGTATGTTAACCTGGATACTTACATTACCCATGTACTTCTTGCTCTCTGACAGGTGGTAATGAATGATGCTCTTTAGCTTGTAGTTTTCAGGAGATCTGATTATCTCCCTTCACAGGATTTTGGGGAAAAACACTTAATGACAGTGAATGATCTACAAAAATGATGTAAAGGGCCTTTTCAGTTTCAACCTTCAAAGACAAGAGACACTGTTTTCTCAGATTTTTTAATATTAAATTTAATCCCAAATTTAAAATTTAACATGAAGTGATCTCAGTGTCCAAATCTGCATAATGTCTCTTAGGAAAACGTCACATGCAAACAGGATAATAGTATCAATACAAATATTCAGATGAGGCAGAAAGGAGGGCTATATGGTCAAAAGCAGGAGACCAACTGGAACTTGCAGTTCTGTTGTCAGATCTGACCCATTTCATTGTATTGCTTTGGTCAAAGCAAATTTTTTTCCCCAATTTTCTCAGTTAGAGAAAATGCTTACATACCTCGTGGCTTTCAGAATCTGTTGTGTTGGTAAAGCATTGTCAGTTCTTAAATGAAAAGCCTTGTGAACTTTAGAAGATGATTTTCAACCTCCTCTAATTTTGACTGTTTAATTAATCTGCTATCTAAAGGTACCACATGAATCAAAATGACTTTATTTACATTGGTAAAACTATACAAAGATGCCCAAGATTTTGATTGCCTTACTGTTTATTTTTAGAGTGGAATCTGAACAAACAAAACAAATCACTCTTCCCATATTACAATAAATACCAGCAGATACATCTCTTCTTCCAAACTAAAATAAACCTTTCTGACCCTTAGCCATTCCCTTTCCCAAAATGTCCAGATGAGAGCTGTAGCTAATGCTGTGCCATCAATGTCACATGGAGCAGATGAGGAATAAGCATGGAGCTGGCTGAGAGCAAGGCTTGTGACGGCCTGGCCAGCAGCACCCTCCTTTGACACAAAGGGCTGTGGGCTGGCTAATAGCTCCCTGCTGACCTCCTGTACTTTGAAGTGTGTTGGTAGTCACTGCAGTCCTCAGAACCCAGTATACACAATGCAAGCATGAATACAGGAAAATAGTGACAAGGATGGTGAAGATGAGCCAACAAGCTGTCTGACTGAAATCCTTGGAGGAACTTGTAAATAATTTAGTGTTTACACAGGGTCTGTGTATTTGCATGATTACCTTTTCACAAGCCCAAAGTGTTTTACACTGGGATGTTTTCTGGCTCTGAGAAACTGTATTTTTTTGGTATGTCTAAAATGTGCAGGCTCAGCTTCTCCTGCGTTTTTTTTTTTAATGAACAATTTATGCTGGATTTCCACCCCTCCTGCAGTACTCAATATGTAAATGGTACGTTCTACTCAGATTGCATACTGATCACAATCACTGTGTGCTAGGAAGAAAACGTTTTGAATTTGCAAGTGAATATTGTACTCTTTTGTGAGATTTTTAAGGGAAACAAACTTATAAGCTGTTTGAAAGATTGATGTTGGTGCAGTTGGGCAAAGTGCTGGGAGAAGATATAGAAGCACAGAGACAGATCACAAATGGTGAATCTTTAAGCAATTGTTCTTTTCATCTGGTTTCTGACTCAAGGTACTTCTTTCACCTATCAAAAGCAGGGTCAAATGTGAATGAGACCACCATGGGATTGACAAGCCTGCTGCAAGCATTGGGCGTGCTGTCTCAATGGGCAGGAGCTTAATAAGGAGGTTATGGTTCTTGCTGTAAGGCCCACTGGGAGGCAGGCCTCATATGTCAAAGCACCATTAGCAAATGTGACACAGGTCCCTTTGGATTGTGAAGAAGTCTTTCCACAGATGTCTCAGTTGGCACTGCAGACTACTTGATGTTGAGGGAGGGATGACAAATCCACATGGACTTTTGATGTGTTTTCCATTTCTGGGGAGTCCTGTGAAACCAAAAGAAGTTACTACTGCACACTTTCCACTGGAGGAAGTGCACTGAAGCAGCATCTGGAACTAATCACCTGTGTTTCAGAGCTAGCTGTCTGGCAGTGAGCGAGCCACTCCTGCTCCTATAGGTCTGTATGCAAAAAATTCATGTAGAGACTTTCGGCTGTGGGAAACAACATGGCTTCTGCTGACATGGCTAGAGGGAGGCTCTCCAATGACTCACCTGGGAGGACAGGCTGCTGCTGACTGTGTAGGTACCACCACAGCTTTCAGATGTGGTTACACACAGGTGGAGCATGCACACGTACACACATCACCCCCAGCCACTGGATGGGTATTCCACTAATTGCTTGAGTCTGTGCTGGTGTCTGGCCACTGTTGGCAGATGCTGACAGTTTCCACTTAAAGCCAGCCAACCTTACTGAAAATCCAGCTGTGCTGGCAGAGCAGCCAATCTCATGAAGATGTCACTGAACAACTCTTTGAATTCATTCAAGAAGTGATGGTTCTGACTCAAAGCTCACTGAAGTCCCTGGGGAATCCTTGCTGGTTATTGGAATACAGATGTTCATCTATACAGGAGTTGTATTTTGGTGTTCTTGAGTTACATGTAAAGACATTACCTTTATTATAGTGCTGGAGACTGCTTCTGAGTTCACTTTAAGCTGAAATGAATTCTCTTCGCTGTTCATGTCTATGCCACCTTTTCTGTTCTTGTGAGTGTTGCTACATCCTCATAAAAACGTGTTAGGAACTTCTCATAGTGGTTGTCATGACAGAAAGAATTATGTATTTACAACAAGGAAAAAGCACAAAATAGAATCATGGAAGCTTTAAGGTTGGAAAAGACCTCTAAGATCATCTAGTCCAACTGCCCATGTACCGCCAGAATTTCCCCACTAAACCATGTCACTAATTATCACATCCCCATGTTTCTTGAATGCCTCCACAGATGGTGACTCTACCACCTCCCTGGGCAGCCTGTTCCAGTGTCCAACCGCTCTTTTGGAGAAGGTTTTCCTAATAAGCAACCTGAATGTCCCCTGCTGCAACTCGAGGTCATTTCCTTCCATATGCCCTGCTCTGACTGCTTCTTTTAACAGAGATCCTATAGAGTGCTCCTCCCATTAGCTACATCATGAAACAGACACTAGTTTGTGTCTTGAAAAGTGACTCTGATCACTGAGCTTCTCTGCTTCTTTAGTTAATCCTGGAAGAAAGCTGACTGTGATGCTCACCACCTTCCTGGCTGTTCTAGGGTTGACATAAAGGGTGCCATACACATCTAGTGTACCTAGAACTCTCTGCAAGGCCTCTCATCTTTCTAATAGCACCTCCCAGTTTAGTACTGTCAACAAACTTGCTAAGGATGTATTCGACTCCTGCATTCAGATCATTGATAAAATGTTAAACATGAACTGACTCAAGGACTGAATGAGAAAGCCGCTAGTGACTAGCAGTGTTTTATTATGGCTCCTGATATGCTTGTGGTATAAGAAATGGGCTAGTATTTTAGAAATGGAAATGCTGCAGTTTGAGGGTTTGAATGCATTTCCCAATGCAAGTACAAATGGAAGGAGGAGTGCCTTTGCTCAGAATTCTGGTTATAAGCATCACAAGCTTATATTTACTGGACTGAGAATAGGGTATAATCTGTATCTCCAGATACCAATGTTATTTTTTAATAACCTAACTACTTTTATCCATTAGAAAGTGACTGATTCTCAGAGGTACTGAGCAACCAGAAATCTCTTTTTTTCATATATTTGTCCATCTGTATTGCTTTAGTTTACTCATTCTGTAGTCTGTTAGACCTAAATCTCCGTACATAATTTTGACAAAAGATCATCTGATAATCTATCTGGTTATTAAAACATACACTGCTGTCACTGTCCATTCCCAAACATTTTTAAGCCAACATTTCTAACATACTAGTCAGTGTTTTCTTGGAACCGGCAGAGTGGAAAGGCTAAGGTGGCTGGTACAGTACATGAGGGTGGAGGCCCTGAATGAAGCTTTTATGTAAATGGTCTCACAGGAGCTTTCCTCTCTTCTTTCCAGTTTGTATTAGTTTTTTTGGCATACGTCTGCAAGAAACTCATCATGTCATTGCATTTGAAGTGCAAGAGCCAACTTAGTATTTTGCGAATTTCCCTTGGAAGTTGCTTTGCAGTGATCTATCCAGAGATCATCAATTTTCCTGTTTGTTCAGTTATAAGCAAGATCATGAGACATTTATTTTAGCACACAGTTTAATTGTTTTTCTCACTTTATTCCTATGGAAGTTTGTTCAAAACATTTACTTGAATTTAAATTGCTTGTATTTGTGTCATTTTGAGAAATGATTTTCTTTGCCTCTGATTGGATATAATGCCAGGGCAGATAGAGTCCACACAATCTTAAGATTTCCTTCTTACAAAAAAAAAGATTCTTACAGGCTAAGATAATAACTTGGAAAATGCAAAGATAACTGAGTCATTCCCATTCTGAATACACTAGTAATAAGTAGTATGTCCACCAGCATTAACACATAAGGCATCAAGACAAGCTGATCCCTGTTTAGATTTTTCTCTCTGTGTTCATCTATACACATTTGTATGTCCACAAGGACTACGGATACAAGGGACAATGTGTAAATGTGGATGCCTGTGCGGCATGTATTTTGTATACAGGTGTTGAATTTATTAAACATTCAGTTATTAATAAAAGTTTGGCTTTTTTCTCTAGTAGGTGTTTACCTACTAGAAAAGAAAATACTGCATAGCTAGATGTAGAGGCATCTTACAGGTCTCTTTGGAGAGGGGAAGGCTCTTAGGTGTGTTGCTGTGCCTGATGTTTTCTGCTGATGAAGTTTATGCAGTATCCCAGAGTTGCTCCTTGCTGTACAGCATAGATGCTTGGAATGCAGCACCATGATCCTGAGGAGGACTGAGGAGAGAATTCCAAGGATACAAGGGATATGAATTCTGGAAAAAATGTACACTTGTAAATGACTATAGGCTGTTTACTTCTCCCACTTGGTGAAAAACCTGCTGCAGTGATCAGGATGGCTGCACACAAGAGAAGGAGGGAGGCTGTACTAACAGAATTTTTGAGAAACATTTATATATGATGACCAGTGGTGACCCGTAGTTCACAATACAACCATTCACAGATGTATAGTCTCTTTAGAGCCATCTACACATTTTCTGTATGAGGCCTGTTTTGCTGATAGCACTGCCAAACGTCCTTGGTTTAAGGGCATTTTCTCCCAGTTCCCAGAGAGCCTGGTTGCTGTAGCATGTCCCCATCTTTGAGATCTTAAGGTGAGGGTTCAGATACCCCAGGGATGAGGTGATTTGGGATCTCACACATTTCTGGCAAAGGTAGTATTCTACAGGAGGAAAGATAACAGGTCATGCACATTGGATGTTGCCCTTCAATAGTTGTGGTGCAGTGCCCCATGTCAGACATGGCTCATTACTAAATTAGGCAGCTAGTTACAATCTCAGTTTGTTTTTGGACCTGCACTGTGAAAGCTGAGCCAAGAGCTGTCTTTTGTGTTTTTACCTACAACTCAGAACATGGTGTGCTTGGGGCATTAATTTTTAAGTTGCTCTTTGAGTAGCTCCAGCAAGTGGCCGCGCTTACACACAGCTTTATCTGCTTATCCCAAGGTCTGATGCACAACAGAATGCATTTTTTTTTAAACTAAATGCTCTCCTATAAACAACTCTATCTATGAGTAGGAGCTGCTATTTTTCTAACATGGTGATATTTTATACTGGCAGTGTTGGTGGGAAAAACTTCATAAGGGAAAAACACAGAGACAAGGTCTTAGCAGAAAACCTACAAATATCCCATGATACCCCTTCCATTTCTTTTACAAAACACAAAATCTTCCTTATCTGTTTCTTTTCTTTTCTTTTCCTTTTCTTTTTTTTTTTTTTGTTCTGCAATTTTTCAAGTAATAGAGACATTTTCCCAGCAGATTATGAGAAATCCATTTGTCTTTAGCATACAGTAGTTGCTAAACATATATAACTTTCAAATCCTCTCTGGGAAATAAGTGACAGAGACGTTCAGTTAACCCAAACAACACATTTCACAGTAAGTGCTATGCTATCAAAAGGCCATTGGACTGAATAGCTGAATGTCCCCTCATTTAAGGATATGGAGGGAGCCAGGACCAAGAGATGCTGGGAAGCTTGTCATCTTACAGTCAGTATAAATATTTGTAGATACACTGAACAGAGACTGAACTCTGCCAAACTTTTGGCTCCTGGTTTAACAGAAGAATTCCTCCCTCCGTTTAGTGTTCAACTAAAATAAGACAGCAAGAAGCTGTAGGCCTTGTCTGCTGTGCAACGTTCCACTGAAAATTGATTTTAAATAGATCTAATTAGATGAAAGCACACTGCTAGCATGAATGCACTTGCATCATTTTACACCATGCTTTACTTCATTTAATTTCATTTTGTAGCAGTTTAAGTATATCTATTTCAGGGGTTAGCATTGAATAGAGCAAATCAATTAAAAAATTCTGTGACATCCTTTTCCAGTGTAATTAGGTTTCATAGAGCTTTTTTGTTTCCATCTGCTGATCTCAGTGACTATTCTGGAGCATACTGAAAGAATAATTTTTTCACAAAATTCACTAATTCACTTGCAAATCTACTCAATTCAGTCATCTGCATATGATAAGCATTATGTGTGTATATATACAATTCTACTGTATAGTGAGATCAATATTGACATACAAATTTAAGGTAAGATTGTGTTTTTGTTTTTTTTTAAACCAAATGGCTTATTGAAAAGAACATTTGTGGGTCTGTTACTTTTATGTATTTTTATTACTTAAAACAAACAAAAAAAAACCCCTAAAAATAAAAGAAATTAAATGTAAGCAACTTTCTGCCATGTTTTGAGTTTATTCGTAATAGGCTTTTTTTTAAAGATGTTAGAGAAAAAGAAAGCTAACACTAATAATCTCTATTCATAATTTAGCAGCAGGTCTTCATAACCATGAGATGTGTTTTGTACTAAAACGAAAATCATGAAAAAAATCTGTTTATTTTTTTTCTGGCCAAGTGAAGTGCATTTTAAAAAAAGAAAGCCACAGTCACAGAAAATGCATGATAGTAGAAACTGGGACTGAATCATTCTAATACTTGGTAATGCATTTATAACAAAGGTAAGTCACTGTAATGATCTCCAGCCTGATAATGTTCCTTTTAGCTAACCAGCCTGTCTACTCAATTGTTCAGGGTTCTCACTCTGCCTAACTGATCTCAAAAATCACTGCAAACATTAAGCAAGCCCCAAAACAAGATCCTGAGAACTATTTATACAAGTTACTATGGCCAGTCAGGGCAATAAAACAATGGTTTACAAGAAGCCCAAATAAAATCTTGGGCTGCTCTGAGCAGGATGGCCTGTGGCAAGTCAGTGGGTAAACACTCTCAATGCAGAAATGGAGAGACGGTTAAAAAAGAGTACATGAATAAATCCAAGTGAGCAACACTGCCTGTGTTCTCATGCACCTTGGTCCCTAAAGTATGTTTGAGTTAGGATTATGCTTCTTTCCCTCCCACCACCCTTTAAGTCCTTTTAATCACTTGAAACTTGCATAAAATACAGAGTAAACTCTATATGAGGAAAGGTTCCCTTGTATTGCGTGCTGTCTAAGGAAACCTCCATGTTATGATTAGATCTGTTATGGTTAGATCCTTAACAATTTATTTCAGTGGGAAAACTTCCACTGGATTTAATAGCAACAGGGCCTAAACTACATTTCCATGAATCACTTTAAGACAGTTTACCACTGAGGGATATTGGCTTCTTACCAAATGACCGTCCTATTTATGTCGTAAAGCAGATTGTCTTTGTTCCATGTTATATCCCCAGTCATGGATGTGCTCTTAAAAGGAACCTGAAACTCGGATATCATAACCTCAGTGAAATAGCCTTAATACTATAACATATTACACTATTGTAGTGAATTACATTTTGAGAGAAAAAGTTCTCACGTGTCCTATAAAAGAAAAATTTACACTAGATCTATTTTAGTAGAGTGACTGTAGCACTGTGTCTCTCCTTGAGGTAAGTTTAAACACGTGAGAAAGATCTACATGATAAAATCCAAATGTAAGTACCTCTTGCTACTCCACATATAAAGGAATTTTCAAAATGATAAATGAAATTTTCTTGCTTGAAATTACATTCTGAAACCAAGGGCTTTGTTACATAAATAGAGGTGTGCAACAGCAGTGGCATTCACCAGCTAAGCAAAGTATCCTTGGGAAGCATTTGGGCATATGTATAGGTTTTGCAATATGACCTATCTGCGGGGAGCACTACTGCCCAAAGGGCTGTGAGCATGGTCTGGGCAGTTAGCATGGCTGTTGGTGGGGCTATGCACCTGTAGGTGCCTGAAATAGTTTTCACCCTCCTCCTCACTGTTAGTGTTCTCCTTCTGGCTCTTCTGCAAGCTTCCTCTGCTGGCTTTGGATCCCAGCTGTTGTTGTAAAGGCTGTTCCTGGCAGAAGTGTGTTGAGTACTCATTTAACTTCAGCTTGAACCCTAGCTGCACAGAAGGAGGAACCTATAGTAGGTTGAATGGCGGATGGAGACTCCCATGATGGGGAATGCTGGAGATCTGTGACTCTTGGCATGGGAAGAATGACTACTTAGCCATGTTCAGATCTGCTAATGAAGAGCAGGTTTGGTTTTCTGACAGCAGATGAACAGGGACTTCTGATTAGTGACAGCAGCCAGTAGTAAGACACCCAGTGCCTTCTTTTCTTCAAAGATGCTTTGGCTTCATAACCATCTTCCGTAAGATAACTATTTTGCTTGCTTTCCTCTCAGAGCAAGATTATTCTTTACAGTAATAAATGGAAGAGTAATTGAAAGAAATGTTACTGCCAATGAGCACGAAATCAGTACCAATCCTTAGTGTGTTGTCTTACTCTGAAAAGCTGCCCTATGATAATGCTGTAGATGATACAGACACTTCATAATACCAGAAAAAGCCAACATGACAAAACTGTGTAAAAAGTTATGCCTTACTTTTGTACAAATGGCTGATTTGAGAAAACCTACGGATGTTACACAGACTTCTGCAGTAATTTGGAACATTTGCTTTCCATGCAATAGAGCAAAAATGTAAAGTTGTGAAATTGGAAAATTTTCTTACACTCTAGAAACTGTTGTAAGGTAGCAGTATTCACATTGTTCTTATTTAGAAATCATTCAGGGTTTGCACATCACATAATTCAGCAAACAGTTATAATTAATCATTTTTTTACACTGTATCCACTGAGCTAGTTACAGTATTTTTAATAGCAATACAGTGTATGTCATTTATAGACATAGCTTACGACAAGCAAATACAGATTTGTATTTGGCCTCTAGAGATGGAAAAGAGGAAGAGGACAAACAATAGTTACTCATTTATGAAAATATAATTTCCCAACAAACAGCTACAACTGCAGACTTCTGACAAAAGCTCATCCTGAGCAGCATCTTTGGTTCCCACTTAGTTCCATTACTTGTACCGCATCAACTGGTAGTACTCTCAAATCAAGAATTAAAAACAAAAATCATTTGGATTTTTCAGTGTTGTTTTGACTGACTCGTACTAAATACTGATAAACCACTACTCATTTTATCTCAGAAAGAAAATGTTGTTCAAAGAGGTTCATTTTTCCATGAGATGGTATTCTGGATCTTTGACTGCATTAAGATGCTGTTCCAAATCTTCACTGCCTGTAGTCTGTTTCATATAATAGCACAGGTTTGACATGATTCAATCCACACAAGACTGTTCTTTTTCAAGATTCATTTAAAACCATCTCAGTTTAGAAGAAGAAACTTATTTAACAGCTGTGTATGTTGATGCCTTGTATGAATTGTACTGTCTTCTCAGGTCAGCTGCTTTTAGGCAGGTGGTCACATCACAAAACATCGGAGTAACTGCCTTGAAAAAATCACCCTGTGTCTCTCAGGGGGAAGGACAATAATTAACAACATATGGAAATAGTTGCTCTTACCACAGGGATGAAAGGTACATTGGTAAAACAGGATGTGGGCAAATTTATGCTCCAGTTGTCTCTGTCTGTGGTTTGTGTCAGCCTGTGTCTGAACAGGAGATTCTGGCTTATGATGTGTCAAGATAATCAGAATAATTAATGTATTTTTGAAAAACAGAAGGTATGAAACAAGTTTAAAACTAGAGAAGTTCACTGATTTCAGTTGTCAGAATCTGGCTTATTGTAATTCTGCAGAAATTATGGCTGAATTTTGCAGAAAGTGTGTTTGTTTTTCATCTAATCCTAGTGTCAGAAGCAGGAGTATACAAGTTTTTCAATTAATGTATGTTCACATTTCCTGAAACTTTGCCTAGAACCTGAAAAGTGTTACAAAATATTGGAAAAAAATGAATACAACATGTAAGAAAATTTTAAAGGAGTTGTCTTCCTAAATGCTACTGATGCAACAACAAATATTACAATAATGAGTGAAGGGTTGAATTTCTCCAAAATGCTGAATATTAAACTATTTGAAATCAACCAGAATTCCAGAGGATTTCAGTTCAGATTAAAGATATATATATATATTTAATGAGAGAAGCCATGCAAATTCATAAGTAACTCTTACAGTATTCTAAGATGACCATGTTGTGCATATGGTTGAATTTATCATATCTCTCACACAAAGAAAGGCAATGCTTGATAAGGGATTTTATTGAGTAATTATATTTTTTAACTTGCAAATAAAGCAAATTCACTTCCATCTTGAAGTAATTTACTAACAGTTTATAAACTCGTCAAATGCTAACATGGTACAGCATGCTTCATTTCCTGTTTACTTACTAAATGATCCTTTGTCTGTCTGCTTTGTGCCTTTCAGGCTGAACCTAGAATTGTTCTCTGCCAGGGATGTCATGGAGCCTCACGTGAGAGTCCTTCACCTGAAGGAAAACATTGCCTCCTTGGCTTGGCTTCTTGCAAGCACAAGCCATGGTGGATTCCCTGTGGTTGGCAGGTCCAAGTCAGATCACACACAGGTGTTTCAAGGAACTATTAAAAGGTAAAAATGCTATCAAATTGATGTTATGTGATGTTTATGGCTATTTTTCATTTCTTTTTCCTTAAACATCTGCTTGTGAAGACCATATGGGATGAATATGAAACTTGTTCCTACTTTCTTTAGTATGAACAGCAGGTGTCTTTTTTAAGAAAGGACTTTGGAAAGCTTGAGGTGCATGGCTATTTATTTCATGAAGGATATATCGAAAAATATCAATAAAATGATCTTATACGAATTGTAGAAAAAGGGAAAATTGCACTTCAGAACATTAAAGTTTCAAAGAAACAGTAATTTTAAGGGATTCGAATCTAGTGACTCATGAAATGTCCTATGTCAATTCAAAGTTGGCCTGTTCTTCTGTTGACTTTTTTTTTTTCCATTTTTTTTTATTGTATGCTTTTAAAGGAAATAGATTAATGTAAATCATATCACAGACATGATAAGCAACAAAGTCACTTAAAATTTCATGCTGCGTAAACAAGAATTAGACTAAAGGAATTCTTCTCACACTGGGGACTCTCAAAAGGCATATAAAATATCTCGATAAATGAAGTATTGCTGATACTGTACATTATATGCAAGAATGATTCTATTCTTTCACAAAGGAGTCTTAAGACTGCTCTTTGAGCGGTGGGTCAGGAGTGGGAGAGGCAGTGACTTAATTCCCACCTTGAGTATCCTAGAGGAGAAGAGAGGATGCACGTACAACTGCTTCCATGTGGGAGTTCACATAGCAAAGCCCTATGAATGATACTTCCAATAACCTTAATATGAACACATGGTGTCTTCTGTGCTGAATGTTCATAGTATTCTATCATGTTCCCTTGTAGAGAATTTTTTTCACCCTTAATTGGGCAGAAGTTGGTGACTACCTAGATAAATATATTTTCTTCTATTGATCTGGAT
This sequence comes from Tragopan temminckii, assembly GCA_028571105.1. NCBI lineage: Eukaryota > Metazoa > Chordata > Aves > Galliformes > Phasianidae > Tragopan > Tragopan temminckii. The sequence continues at coordinate 18,147 of JAOWBP010056064.1, forward strand.
GGGGAAAAATGTTATCCACGTATCATGAGTGGAAATTTGATTAGGACTTGCCTCCTTGCCTGTTTTATAGCAACTTTTCAAGGATGAACTATTAACAGCTGGACCACATGAACCTACCTCATACATAGCTCCGTAGTCAGCAGAAATTTTGGAGCGTAAAGATAGAAAGTGGGTCAATATTTAATAAAGCCTGTGAACTTTGCATGAATCTCTCAGAGAAATATTGGCTTGTAAAGAGAAAGTTGTACAGTGCAGATTGTTTGGGTTGTAGTGGCCTGAAGAAGTAACGTCAATAATTGCAGTATCATATACTTGCATGTGGTATATACTCTTGTTCCTTCATGATGATGCTGTCATAAATGCTAACAAGAAATGTGCTAAGGTGCTAAAACTTAAATTTCGGAGTGATAGTCTGCAGTGTGCAGCAATCTGAAAATATTATATGCCATCTAGTAGCACACTTGTTTAGTTCTCAGCTGGACTCACCAATAAAACGCACTAACAACAGACCAAGCCAAAGTCTCTTTTAAATTGAACTGATAATCTTATAATTTCTTCATTAATTCACCAAATTACCTGGTAGTGAGAGTTTCAGGCTGCTGGGGTGGTACGCTGAGTTTACACAAATGCTGTTGTGCTTTGTAATGCAGAGCAAAGTTGTTGGAAGCAAACAAAAAAGAGGGGTCAGAAGGATGATCATGAGCACATGCCAAAAAGAGGCACTTTTAGAGGCAATCTGATGCTACCTGACAATTCTGGTAAGCTTGTGGTTTGCTTCACCCCCAGAACTATATTCTAACAGAATATATTCAGAGAGAGGGGGTGAACAAAATAGTTTTTCCCCTGGCACTCTCAGTATGAATGAGCTGTTGTTAGACTGTTTTGAGTAGAATCAAGATAATATTTTAAATAGCTGACAAAGTAGCAGCAAATGTGAGGTTTTTTTTTTTTGTCCAGTCCAATGTTTATTACCCGCACCAGTGAAACCCATAGTGAATAGCTGTCTGAGAGCAAGCACTGCAATCTGGCACGCTCTGTCAGCACCCTTCTCACCCACCATGTGTCCAGCTGCCTGAGAACTGCTGTGATGAGGTCTGGGTGCCTTGTTCCCAGCAGGGAACATGGGTAGCTTTGCTGTTCTGCCACGGTTCCTCACCAACTCCAGGAAAGGAATGCTCTGCAGCGAGCCTCTGAAACAAGCCTCCAAAAATGTGATTTGTCATGGAATTAGTGTATTCATAACCATAAGTAACTGGGATTTGGTTTTCCATCTTACTCATAAAATTACAGCTCTTGTGGCACGTAACTGCTAAGATCAACATGAGAAATGCTGTGAACTCCTTAAAGGAGAATGGTGTTGTTCATTCTCTTACTGCATGGGATCCACTGCAATCCCATGTGGAGGTGACAAAGCCACAGACAGAAAAAGTATAATTTGTTTTTCCATCTTATACATCAACAACGTTCAAGTGGAGAAAATGTAGTTTGCTTGGCATGTTTTAAAAATTGTGGATGGGGGAAGATCCAATAATATTTGCCATTACGTTTTTCTTGAGAGTTTCCATGGACATTATTATTGATTCTTAAATGTTTTTTTTTTCTTCTGGGACAAAAACATTGGTATTGCTTTTAGAAAAAGTAGGGGCAAGGAGCTAAAGAAGGAAAAGAAGCGACTTACCTACTAAGACTGCAGGAAGCAACAACAGCTTGTATTTTTTTCATACTGTTTCACACTTCTGTGTATTTCTGTACCATTTCTTGTCATAAAATACACATGGATGAAACACTGAAAATTTTACTGAATGCAAAGTTCATTTAGTACCTGGCTACACCTCGAAACTGCAGTGATGCGAGTTACTGTACAGGGACAGAGTTGTTATGTTATTGTAATGCATATGAATGATTTTGACTTTTTTTTCAAAGGATCAGTGTCAGTTCTTACAAAAGCAAGGACTGAGGCCAAGGAGTGTTGGCTGGGACTTGTGTGAGCCTACAACTGCACCTCAGTGCTGGATTGAGCAAACACCCAGATATTCCAATTTTGTCTGAAAAATAAACAAACAAAAATCTTCAAGCCCCACATCATGGGGTCAGACTCTTCTTCTAGACTTTGTGATCTGGATGGTTATCCCCTGGGGATTAAGATGAGATCACCAAACACATTTTACACGGATAACCTAAATCTGAAGCTGTTATATTCCTCAACTGAGTAAGCAGTGGAAAACCAAAACAACTACTAACAAAAACTCCTTGGCTTTAAAATTGTTAAAGAGGAAGCAAACTGTTTCTGAGAAGCAAGTTTCCAAAACAATGATCTCCTCAGAGTAACTCTTTTGACACTATGCCATAGACAGTGCCGTGTGCATGCCTGGGAAACCCTCACAGAATTCGGTTTGAGGAAGATGTGGCTGGTGAGCTAGATGCATAGCATTGATAGGGATGCTTGGCCTACTGTGTGCAATGCAGCCTACTGTGTGCAATGTGGGGGAACGCCTCCCCCCTTCATTTCTCCCGCAGCAATGATAGTTCTTGCACATCAAAATGAAACGGGCAATTCCTTCTCTCTACTGCTGAAATGCGTCCCCTATCTACTCCCAGCAATTGCAGAAAGGGAGCTGGGCTGTTAAGAAGGTGCTAGCCTGGAGTCTGTTGAGCGCCGTGTCATGGCTTATGTTGCATGCTCTCCTGGCTATGGTGGCAATTGCACTCACAGTGGAACTCATTCTTTGGAAAGACCCGAGGACAGGAGCACTGCCTGACTGCCCTGAACATTTCTGCCTGGGACACTGTGTGAGGCTGTCAGTACATACTGAGGAGTTGCTTAGGAGGTCCCCTGTCTCTCTTGTCTTGGCTGCTCTAGTTTGTGGCTGCACATCTTCCGGCAGCAGGATAAGATATTACTGCCTAACTTCTGGGAGACCAAAACTAGGGGGAAAAAAGAGCTATTTTGCCACTTCTACATATGTTACAGTGTAGTGATGTAGAGCCATTGTGGGGCAATGAAATGATTCTGTTATGTGGTGAACAGATTAGACACATCATCACTTGTGTTTTTTGCTCCATTTTTCTTTGTCAGAGGTTACTTTATAATGTAAACTACCATAAAAACTGAAGACATGGAGGATTTGTGGAGGAAAGCTATAGGTAATTCACTGATCTTCCTGGGCTGTGGACATGACTGGGAAATAACATGGGGGGTGAAGGTACCTTGTAGTCATCGGTGACATTTCTGCCACCATGCTGCACAACCTCCCATGTGTGATTGCGTCCCTCCACATGCCCATGTGTCACTCCTGTCCTCTATGACTTCTTACACCAAAATGGATGATAATTTGCTCTCTGTCTAGATGTTTGTTTCTAAGAAACCCTTTATCTCTTAATGTGTTTAGGTTGCCTCAGTAAATGATAAATGCCCTGTTGTTCTCAGAGACCGTTTCAGTATCAGGTGGTTTAATTGGATTTAATTCACTTTTTCCAAGGAAAAGGAAGAATTGAGGTTTTCTGTGCTGCAGCTTAATCCTCCCAGCATTCACTGAAGAAAAGCAGGTGGGTGGCTTGTTAGGCCAGTGTCAGTCCCTTCTTTTTCCTTTATGGAAAAGCAGTGCAGAGGGGCAGAATCTGAGTGCTGCCTGGCTATCTTAATTTCTGCCTAGAACACTGGTCTGATACAGTTTGCCTGAAAAGACTGTTGGGTTGACGAACACAACCAAGTAACCCATCAGGGAATGTTACCATAGCAAATAAGCCATTTTGTTCATGCTTGAACCTCTCAGATCTCCACTCACAGCTCCCCTATTGTAATGCTCAAGCCTGGGTTCCCTGTTTTTGCCTTTGCACTCTTACCTACACAGCTGTTAGCCATTACTCTGCATTTTGTTTGTCTATCTTTTTAAATGAAGGAGTATTTTTTTGCTTGATTTAGTTTGATTGGGAGAAAGTAATTATGCAGAAACCACAATATCTCTGACCATAAGCAGACTGTACAGAATAAATATATCTAAGCAGAAACGGGTAAAACTTGGTTTTCTGCTACTTCTGTACAGGACGTGACATTTCTGGCATTAGGCCTACATTTCTGTGTGTATTTTTTCACCTAGGAAACCCTATTTCTTCCCACCCATCAAGTTTACTGAAACTTCAGCATTTGTGGCTGATGAACATTTTCATTTTTAGGCCAAAAAGAAATTTCAACAGTAATATTTTCAGTAAAGATGTCAGAAATCCTTGTAGTTTACCATGTTCATTTTACTTGTACTGTTATATTACAAATTTTTATATGCTAAGTGGGAGTGTATTTACTGTGTAACTGCTTTCCCCAAGTTAAGTTTGTCTGTCACAAGTGAGGTGTGCGAAGTGCCCAATTCCTGCTTTCAGAGGAAAGTTGGATATCTAAAGAAGTAGAATGTAGTGCTCTAAATCAGAGAAGAAATGTACTCAAAAGCTGTGGGCTTCTTGTAGTTGAGAAGTTAAAAAAAATGTGGATTTTCAGAAATGCACTGTTATTACCAGTGCCTGAAAGCATGGTTTCTCATTTGAGGACGTTTTTTGAGGACGTTTTAAAAAGGCCTAATAAGCTGTAAAACAGATTTTATTTGAAAATCCATCTTATCATTATATCCTAGAATGGTTTGGGGTGGAAGAGGTGTTAGGGATCATCTACTTCCGCCGCCTACCATTTTCAGCTAAGGCCCAATGGCCTCTGGAGCTCTTGCTCTGAGTGGTGAGCTGGAGGCCAGTCCCCGTGTGTCTAGTCACAGGGAATGTGGCTGTGGAACTCAGGAGCATTGCTGTGATGGTGGGCAGGGGGACAGTGGGCCCAGCGGGACGGTGTTGCTCCCAGAGAGTTGAGTATCAAAACTCACTCTAGCAAGCCTAAGAGTACTAGCAGGAGCACGTAGAATTACGTCTTCTCTCTTCAGAAACTTGGGGGAGTTGTTAAATCTTCTTCTGATCAACAGCACGCTCCCTGCTCTTGTTCCTTCTGGCTGAAAGCATGTCACCTTTGCCAGAGCCGAGCTGCACCTGAGAGGAGGGTTTCTGGCTCCGGTTGGTCCCTGGACCGGAGGCAGAGGAGCTACCAGTGGAGGGAGCCAAACTACATTGCTCTGTGCAACGTAGATTTGCTGCTGTTCTTGCACTTTCTGCTTCCTTTGTGGCAGGAGGAAGCCAGGTACAGAACACATCATCCTCATAAACCTCCTGCCTGATGGTCTCACTTTAGTTTCCCAGCTTGTAAACTGGTCTGAGAAGGGAGACGCTTTGCTTTCCACGATCGAAAGACATGGTGGAGCAGCTGTTCCCAGTAACAATAATGACACTATTGCTGAGACAAACATTTTCATGATGATGCATGGGAACACTAAATCCAAACCACATTGTTTAGCTAATGCATGCTTTCACTCCACTAAAGGGGAATGTCACATAACTGAAAGTAAATTGAAGAGATCAGAGTTTAGAAAATATGACAAAGTTGAAAACTTAAAGCTGTATTACACAGTAACATCCTTGAACAGAGAAATCATTGATCCAAAGTAGTGTGTGTATGCGTATCTTATGGCAGCTTATTAGGTATGCCATGCCTCCGGTCAGTGCAGTGAACAGAAACCCTTGTGAGTCAGGAATGCGTTCTGCCAAGCACTGCAGTAAAACCAAGTACAGCATATTGATATGGGCTGTGGGAAAGGAGATACAGCATTGCAAACTATTACAGATATGTCAGGCTACAGGTACTGGTGCTGGAAGTTTTCTTTAGTCTGCACTCTCAATTGGGACTAATGAAACACTATTCTCAAGGTGTGTGCGTGCACATGTGTGCAGAGTCCACGCACACTTGTTTAATAAGGCAATACATTTATTACTCTTAGCAGGCAGGTAAGTATATAATCATAGAATCACTAGGGTTGGAAAAGACCATTAAGATCACTTAGTCCAACCATCAGCCCATTCCCACCATGCACACTAACAACATCCCTCAGTGCCACATCTGTATGTTTCTTGAACACTCCAGGACAATGACTCCAATACCTCCCTAGGAAGCCTGTGCCACTGCCTCACCACTCTTTCTGAGAAGAACTTTTTCTTAATATCCAACCTGAAGTACTTGCTTCCAGTAAGCAATGCAGTGCAGCAGCTTAGGGATAAATGGAACATTAAAGACAAATTGGGACCTGAAACATTCAATGCAAAAATTTATTACTGAGATTAGCGATATCTGCTTTAGTATGATGACAGCACTGTTGCTGGAACTTGTGAAATAACTGCTATAGAACTGAAAGCATCTTGGAGAGCCTTTTCTTTCTGGCTCTGTTATGGAGAGGTTGCTAAGTTTAGATCACAGGAATGCTAAGTTACCCAATCAAACACAGAAGTCTGCAAAGTTCGTGCAATATAGGAAGATAAAAATGAAGTTTTGTTTCATACTGGGAGATCATGGACAGCTGTCCCCCTGCCTTCGCCCTGTACCCTTGCTCTAAATATTGCAGAATGGTGGTTCTACTCTGATTAAAGCTAGAAACACTACCATCAGTGGTTCAAACACAGCAAAGAAATAAAAAAGGGGAGGGTAAAGCATTAGCAACCTGAACACTCTTTTTAGGTGTGCAGGCTAGGGAGCTGACTGCAGTATCAAAGTGCTGGTGCAGTAGTTTTCATAGGAGAGGGTAGGGTCTGCCAGCATGTTTGTTTTTACTGCTTTTGAAAAGCTGATCCAATTCATTTCAATGAAGTAATGTACAGTGATCTTGTCTATTAAAATAAATAGAATCCAGCACTTCCAACAAAAGCCTTTGACGTTATGATCCTCTCATGTATTGTCAGGGTTCCTGGACACTAGTAGCACAGATGGAGGAAGGTTTATAGAGTCTGTGGCAGCGGTTTTATTTTGTATCTTAAGTGTGAAACCTTTCTTCCAAAGAGTGGCATTATACAATACTTTTAAAATTAGTAGGCCTGTTTTGCCCTGCCAGTAATTATGCAGGTGCTGTAGGACTTTGTGACGGAGCCTCTTGGAGGGAAAGCTGGAGTGCTGCAGAGGCTGTGTGCTCACTCAGAGAGCCAAATTAAAAACGTATGCAGCCTTGCTGCAGCATGTGGGTGGCTTTTAGGCAAGTGCAGAGCGTTGTTAAATGTCAAAATCAAATATAGGCATGGGGAAAACTGTTGTGTGAATGGAAAGTCTGATCACATACTTGTCATTTAAATGTGTGGTGGGTTCCTCTGGAACTGAAAATCTGCCTGGTAACAAGCCAACTTGTACGGAAATACAACTCTGAGCCTGTTTTCATAACTTTTTAGAATCTACTCTTTCTGAAGGTTTGAAAATAAGTTTATATTTGCAGTTTATTTACAGCAGCCTTTGCACTTTCACAGAGAGGCCTGGGGCTTACTGTCTGCTCAACTCACCGTGACGATGGTATCCATAAAACCAGACAGAAGGCAACTCAAGTAATGAGCATTAACCAAAAGCACAGCTCTGAGGTAGAAGAAATGTCTCTTATGTAGATCTGAAGACTGAGGCACAGAGATTAAATATTTATTCAGCATCATTTGAAAGGTGGTGGGGCATAGACAGGATTTGATCTTAGCTCCGGACAACCTCAGTCTAGTGCTTGATAATGACCTTTTTATCAGCTCATAGGTTAAATGCCAAGAACTCATGCAAAGCTCTTTCTTGTTTTGAAGAACCAAATACGTGAATAAATAGTAATGTTTTAGGCTCCATAGCCTGAAACAACCTTGTAACCTGAAGTGTTTTTTGCATGTGAAAAATGAAGTTGTGGATTTTAAATCAGTTTCCTATATAGATGATCCAGTTCTTATCTACTGTCTTTCTTGTCATATGCAAGATACTTTTAAAAACTCTTTAGTAAAGGTACAGTGATAGTTGACGTTAGGAAAAATGTATTTAGCATATTAGCATCTGTCTTACCAAAAACATAAAAACAACAATTATTCTTAAGTGGAATGTATATTTTACAGTTCACATGAGAGTTTTCTCATGTGTGCTGTTCAAGTGTTACCTATTTATGTGAGAACTTCTCTGGGAGCAGAGCAGCAATCAAGTCCTGCAAGACCTTCTGAGCACTCACTGCTGTGAAAGTTGGAGGTGCAAGATGCTAAATCTAACTCCAGTCAGGTATGAGGATGAGGAAAAAATGTGAAAGGTTTTAGGGTGTCATACTCTGCCACATCAGTATGCAATTTATTGCTATTTGTTACTGTTCTATTGTCATCATTTAATTTTAATCAGTCAAAACTTCACAATAATGTAATCGGGCTTTTAAATATGTCAGGGAGAAGCTCTGAGAGAGAGGTGCGTTTTTTATATGTAGAAGAGAAATTTGTTCCATTCTGGTCGGAACACGTTAATTGTTGGTCCCCGTTAAGCTGGATATTGGCCAAAGAATAAAAGCTCAGGAATAAAAGCAAAGCAGTTACCTTTAGTGGATTAATGTAGGAGAAATAAGATACTTCAGGTTCTTTAATACCCCCTCCTCCCTCCGTCCCAACTGTGTAGCTGTTTTATCCATTTAATATGGGAGAGTCCTGCCTTGGATGCTTTTGGCAGTGACATCACCATTTAATCTTTCTTCTGTTCATTTGCAGCTACTTTGGAGCCGCAGTTCCTTTTTATGTCACTCCCCCAATATTTAGAATTTGTAGTTTCCTCAGATAACTGACCATCTTGACAAGAAAAGAGTGACACAATCAGCTGTCAGATACTTTTCATTCCTGACTTCCATGCCAAATCTGACATGTGAATATTGGGATAATAATGTGTTATCTTAATTAGGTGTACTCCATAATGTGTGGTTTATAACAGACAGAGCAAATGAAACTACTGCAGTGCCTTGCCAGGGTATCTTTGAAATGAGATTCCCTACTTAAGGGTTTTCTTCCTTCTTAAATAAATAAAGAGCAAACGAACAATTGCAGACTCCAAATCTGAATCCTAGCACTTCCTGTTAAACCTCACAAAATAGTGCAAGAAACATGTTTGGTCTGCTTTCCAAGGCTTGATGATGTGATAGGAAGGATGTTGTATGTAACATCAAAGAATGGTGTTGTTATACCTCTGAAGCATGACTTCTGGAAGTCCAAGTGAAATAACGTATGTTCATTTTTTTTTTTTTTTTCTCTTGGACATGGCAGTTTTTAATAGGTTTGGATTCTTATCAGAAATGTTCCAACAATTTCCTTCATTGTGTTTGCATGTACTTTCTTTTTGACTAGCTAAATTTCTCTCACACTTCCCAAAGCCCTGTTAAGTGATTCCCTTCTGGGTTTAGTTAAGAGCACTGCTGAGCAAATTGTGAGCTGCCAAGACCAGCCAACAAACCACTGGTGATGAGCGAACATTTCTGCTCTTTAAGCCCATGCTGAACATTGCTATTTTTTTAATTCCAGCCCATGATGTTCAAGTGGAAAATGGTGAAGTCTGGGCTGTGGGCAGCCTGAGCAGTGTTTTGGATCTGAGTATACAGAGTCCTGGCAAAGGATCGGTGTGGGTCATAGCTTTTGCATTTGAAGTCTATACATATATGTTAGGATGAAAGCGTTCCTGGCCCAGTGATCATTCTGGAAATTGACTTTGTGGAGCTGTACAGGATGATCTAGGACTGGAATGTAGATCTCAGGTTGGATATTAGAAACGATTTCTTCTCAGAAAAAGTGGTGAGGCATTGGAACAGGCTGCTAAAGCTGGTGATTGAGTCACTGTCCCTGGAGCTGTTCAAGAACCTTGTGGATGTGGCACTGCAGAACATGGTTATGGGTGGCTTGGTGGTGGTGTGTTAGTGGTTGGACTAGGTGATTTTAGAGGTCTTTTCCAAACTTCATGATTTCATGATTCTATGATCTGTGTGTTTATTTCTTACTGGAAATGATTAGAGACATACTTGTGAAAGACTATAAAATGTGAAGCTGTAGAGAGCCCTGCAGAAAAAAATGAGTGAAGCACCAATGGTATTTCACAGGGCATGACTGGAATAATTTCTTCTCTGTTGTGTAATATTGTATTTTCCTCCCTTTCCTCCTCCAAACGTAGTCTGAAAGGGATTGATCTTATCTGTTGCAGCATGTCTGCACTGTTCTTTGTAAGGTGTTCTCATCATTGTCCTCAAACCCCAGTCCATTAATTGTCTACGTGACACGTCCATGCACATTATGAGAAATGTAAGGCAGGCCAGCACCTTTTCCAAGAGGGGAGATATGAGCCCAGGACACAGGGTTTCCTCAGCACAGTTTTATTACTGGCTAGCTCAGAGGCCTGCTGCAGCGTTATACTCTCCTTAGCAATGAGAAAAAGATGTTATGAAAACTAAAATCACTCAGATATCAAATGGAGACTCATGATGAAGTGATGAAAGATACTGGATTTCTTGTTATTGTCTCACAAATGGGTTGTGCATTAAAGGTGAGAGCAGGTAACTGAGACTCCAAGTATTCCTAGCTATGCCACTGATCACAAACTGATTTTCTTCCACAAGTTCTTTGTACCCTCAGGTCTTCCTCTGTAAAAGGATCATAGAACTACAGAATCGTTTGAGTTGGAAGGGACCTTTAAAGGTCATCTAGTCCAACTCCCCTGCAATGAACAAGGACATCTACAGCAGGAGGATATCTATATCCCAGACACAGTTATACTTATTCATAAATCCCATTGAGATCCTTGGATGAGATACCAAGGCCATGTCTACATTAAGAAAATACAGATTGCAAGAGCGGATCTTCAGGATGGAACAGCCAACAGTTTCAAGAGGAAGGAGAGTACTCTGTAATGCTTAACAAAAACATGGCAGTAGAGGCAATGGGGTGGTTTGCTTCAAGCGTCTTCCGAATATGAATACAAATGCAGAGATAGACATACCCAAAGTATCTTGGGTTTAATTTGGAGAAAAGTTGGGCTGTACTGAAGGCCAGAAACACATGTAATATGCTGTAATATGCTGGAAATCAGTTTAATTTTACATCTTCATGTGTGAGTGCTCATGGTAAGTTTTTGAACTCTAGAGCTTTGAGCCAGCTTCACCAGATGCAGGACAAAGAAGTACAGAATAGCAAAGGGGAGACTGTTTGGAAAGAAAATAATAAAATGGTAAAGAGTCTGCTGGTCAGGGATTGTGGGGGACCTGCTTCTACAGATTCCTGTTTACTCAGTGTGGAACCTCTCCAGCTGGAAACATGAAGACATGCCAGACATAGCCACAGATGTGCTTGTTATGAAGGAGAATGTGGAGAAGGGACTTGAACCTAGTTCTTCCATATCCTGTCCCTAGGGAGGGCACTAACCACCAGCTTTTGGAGCTGGCAGGCAGGTCTACTTGGTGTAAGTCCTCTGCTGCTGAGTGCTAATCCCACCTTGAAGCAGACTTAATTTTTCCCAGGAGACATTATATTAAAAGCAGTAAATTCCTATAGTAAGTTGGGGTTTCAGAAAATCAGTATTTTCTAATACAGAAATATTTATTTGAAAAATTCCCAGCTTATTTTTGGCGTTTCAGTCACAGAAGCCACTTTGTACCTCCCTTGCAATGCCCCAGTGAAGGCTGTGTGCTTGGTCTCCTCTAGGTCCCTCAGCACATCATTTAGCAGTGTGTTGCATGTCTGCGTTTCCGTAGTAGCTGCTAGCTGTAACTATGAAAGAGGGCTAAGCATGTTAAGCATGTTGCAAACTAGAAGGCTTTGTGGTGGTCCCCAAGATGTTTGTTATCTAAATATATTCAAAAAGCTGGAAATGGGAAGTGCAGATGGAGCGCGTGTGTACACGCAGTGGTGAAGCAAGGAAGCACTAGATATAAATGACATTTTAAATATATTGCATGTCAAATCTTCTTACATGTAGTATGGAACGGGAGAATTCTAAAAAAAAGTTTTGAAATGATGTCATGATTGATAAAGATATCCTAAACTAAGGGACTAAGTCAGCAAGAATATTAAATGCCTTAATGAATTCTAGAGAGCAGTACTGTGAGAAAAGGTTTCACTGATGATTTAAAATGGGTCATGAATTTCTTGCAGATCTCAGTTTAATGTGGATGTTACTTAAGAAGGATGTGGGAAGGCACAACAGGCTATCTCCTTAAATGCAAATAGCTGTATTTGCATACTATTTATATGGTTTTGGTGGGTGCAAACTACTCCATAAGCTCCTCCTGCTAAGCAGGTTGATCCAGGTCATGTGTAGGTAGGTGATGTCTTATAATTCAATTAGCCAAACCTAAACCAGAAAACACCTGTGTGATGCTGTAATTGATGATGGAAGTTTAGGAAGGTGAAATAAGTGATCAGCCCACTAATACTCTATCCATCATATATCTGATGGATAGTAAAGCGTTGTGTGCTTGCTTTATAAAATTTGTCCCTTATAACGAATGCAGTCCCCTTGTTTCTTTTATGCTTTTTTTTCTTCAAAAAAAAAATATCTTTAGGTTAGAGCTGTGCATGTTGCTGGAGAACGAGCACATCTTTGAACCAGAGGCAAACAACGAATCTTTCTCCTTCTCACATCCTCTACCCTATGAGAAGGTAACATCTTTTCTGTCAGTTCTATCCTTGTTTAATCAGCGAATATATTGGGTGATTAAGAATGAGCTCAAGATGAATGAACATTCATTCATTTAATGTGGCTGAGAAGAAAGAAAGAAGTGGTCAGGTACAATTTAAATTAAAAGATGACAAGAGAACTTCCAGGGACAGCTGTCATAAACCATAATGCCACTCAGAGACTGAGAGTTGCACAAGAGTGCTGGCAAAGCACATCCTTCCTCAAATAGGCTGTTCCAGTCCCTTCTTTCCCAACTTCTCTACAAACAGCAGATTATAATATTTAATTCTGTATGGGATAGCACCTCTGTGAGTGATTAGTATTTGTAAAAGTTTTCAAACTTCAAAAGCATATAGCATTTTTTCTATGATAGGTGACTAAAGGACTTTTAGCAATAGTAAACATTAAGTGTGGTAAAAGAAAATCACCAAAACAAGCTACCAAAACAAGACTGGTAATTGAGTTCAAGCAGTTTATACAGGCACAACTGGGAAGTCATCATATATCACTGAGGATAGATCTGCACGTGGAAATTTTGCTGGCAAAACAACATTGAGAGTGAACAGGGCAATTATGCATGGGATGAGGTGTCAAAGGACAAAAAGGAATTCCTATGGAAAAGGATGGAAGCTCAGTTGATGGCTGATGCCAGTTTTATTGCATTTTTCTGCATTATTTCGTAATGCAATTACCATTTAGTAACAGTGTGGAAAACCTCACCCCCAGGCCGGTGTAACTGACATTGTCTTAATAGAGACACGGTTAATTACACAAAGAAAAAAAATCCTTCTTCTAAAGTACAGAGCGTTTTATTTTGAGTGCTAGTTTAAGCTTGATTGGCAGAAGAATTTAAAAAGCACAAGCTCTGCCAGAGTAGCTCTGCTAGAAAACTTTTTCTTAGAGACAAACTGGAAGGCTTTTGAACCGTGGGTTCTAATGTACAGTGCAGAAAGAAAGAGAAATGGATTCTTGCTTGTTCCAGATAACAGTGGAGAAGCTGCCCAAGCCGTCGCGCCTGGCCATGCTGCTGAATCGCTACACTACAGATCCCCGGTATCAGCAACTCTTCATCAATCTGGTAAGGCTGAAGCCAACTCTAAAAACAAACATTTCCTCCATGAACAATGTGTTTGTTATATTTTCTCATTTGTTTATGATGGCTGTGTCAGCCGCACTGATTTACATAAACACTGCCAATCCTGGGACGTTACACTCTCAACAAAAGTAGCTGAGTACAAACAGCATTCCGAAGTTTTAATTCATATTGTATAAACATAACAGATGTTGATAAAATGAGCCAAAAAGAAAATACAACAAAGGAGACCGTTTCAAGGGGGCTTTTGATTAAAATACATTCCAGATTGACAAAATGATACAGTGTTAATGGAATAGATCATTTAAATGTCACTGTTTGGCTCTTATAGACCTATAAAGCAAATATAAAGCAATGCTTTTGAGTTTTTAGTCTCCATTACACTGCGGTGCCTATACATCAACTTATAAATAAAGCTGTATTTCTTCCCCTTTCCTTTTTTTTTTTTAATCCCTGCTATGACATTGCCACATTTGTTTCCTAAATACTGTATTAAAATACTGGGTCCAAAAGCAATAATGTGTTTGGTATACTGAGCAAGCCCTAAAATAAATACGTTATAAACAAAATAAATGTAGTTTCTGCCTCAGTGAATTTCAGCACTGAAACTGAAGTAGCGGGCATAGTGAGAAATCTAGATGAGAGAGAGCCTAAATCAGATGCGTTTTATTTAAAAAGATAATATCAGCTCATGTTCAATGAAGATTAAAATCCATCTAGTCTAGATTCCTCATTTTGAGATAGCTATCAGGAAAGAAAGGTTACAAGAACCACAATGCTCCTAAAACACATTATCCAGTTTTGTTCAATAGGTTTTTTTAATAGATGGGGAAACTGAGGTGGAGAGAGAACCCATGGCTTTCCAAAGTTCAAAAGCACGTCATACACAGGAGTAGAAGCTAGCTCTGTTGGGACTGAATCCAGTGCTCGAATTATTGGGCCAGACAACATTTTTTGCCATGGGTAACCCATTTAGTTCAATCAAGTTGCTCATTGCTACCTAACTTTTTGTACCTTATGTGATCCCTGAAGCAGAAAGCTTAGCATCTCTTCCAAAAACTTGTTATTCCTCATGAAAGGTCTTTTTATGGCATTCACAGAAATATTCATTCTGAAATTTCTGGACTTAATGATTTCCTGTGGCAATGAATTCCACAGCAAAAATGTATGTGGCATAGAAGAAATGAAACGTTTCTGCTTTTTTTTTTTTTTTTCTCCTTATGTGTTTGAATATTTCCTGAATAAATGAAAGGGTAAGAATGGACATGTCACCCTATACTATGCATTTACTTGTATTATTTTATCATCTTTTTGTTTCATTTTTCCACTGGGAAAGAATACACTGGGAGGCATAATATACCTTCCCTGACAGAAAGTGTCCAAGTCACAAGTAGGATGCTGTATAATTACATGAAAAGTAAAAAATTAGTGAACATCTATATAAGCTGTAAAGAGCAGCTCGGTTAACAATAAAATTAGTTTAGCTGCATTCCTATTAAGTTATAGACCTTACTGCTTTCTGTGACCAGAATTCAGTACTTGCAGTCCTCTTCTTCCCAGAGCCGTGTGATTGTTTTCTTTGTCCTCTTCTTCACAGTCTGTGTTTCTATGTGAATTGACTTTTATAAGCATTTACTGAAAAATATTACAGGATATAAGAAATGGTTGTGTAATGAAATAGCAACTATAAAACATCTAAGACTTAAGAAATATTGGGGTCATTGGCTATTTCCAAGTAAGAACTCAGATGTAAGAACATCAGTTTGGAAAGTTCTAGTCATAAAAGCTCATGTACAGTAAACCTGATGGTTTAGCAAAAAAAGAAAGTGTTTTTTACTGTGGTATCTCCTGACATTCTGAGTATAATTGGGGGTGGGAAACATGAGAGAAAAACTAACATCCCTCAGGTTTAGGACCTCTCGCATCCTGGCCTCTGCTTGCTGCCTCCCCCATAGCAGCGATGCACTCACATTTTTGTATTCTCCCCGTGTCTCCCCTCTTTGTCTTACAGGAGCCATACATAAACAAATCGGCCATGTCAGTCCAAGCTCATTTCTCACTGCAACGCACGTATATCATCTTTCGCACCCTGGGGCTGCGCCATCTCACTGTGGTCGACTTGCAGAACCGAGTGGTTGGTGTGATCACCAGGAAGGACCTGATGCCTCTCCCCTTGGAGGAGAGGCTCAGGCTCCAGCTGTCTCCTCCACACAGCCCTGATGGGGGGGAGTAGCCTCTGGATTTAAGGCAGTGGATAGTGGATTTAAGGCTATGGATGCATTCTTGGGATTTGTCGCTTCTTTCTGAGCTCATGCTTCTTCAGGAAAAAATAATCAGAGCTTTTCCACTTGATCCCTTCTGGAGAAGAGATGCTTAAAAGCTGTTGTAACTAGACATGTGGGGTTGTAGCCCAGAGCTACGTCTCTACAGCTGTTTGGTGATTGCAAAATTCATTGACTTAAATGCTTGCGAGGCAGAATAGGGATTCATGTATTTATGAAAGATGCATATAAAATCAGATCTGTAGGATGGATATTAAGGAGTCTTTTGTCACACTGTGTATATGCCTCCCAAAGAAAAAATGTCATGACCCCTAGCAGCAAAGTTATGCTGGCAAAACCTCTGAGCTAGGACTAAATTTTCAACCACTGAACATCTGCTTCCAAACCAGTATTTTTATGTTGAACCATGTAAGTTTAATTGAAAGGAAATACTGTCTTGAGAGAAGCGGCCCACTAAAAGGAACAGGAGATTGGACTTTCACATTGGCCTATGTACAATCCAAAGGGAGAATGGAAAGTGAATGAGAAAGCTGACATGCCTTTCTATTGCTTACAGTTCTTTAATTCCTTGACTGCTAGAATAGGCTCTCTTTCTCTCTTTTAACCTGATAAGAGAACATTTTTAGTTCAGGTCATGTGTAGGGAGGTATGTAACATTCTCATAATGGGGACGTAGCATGATAAATTGTCAGAGTAGTTTTTGATAGCAGCATATTTAGAAACTAGAAAAAAAAAGTAAATAATTCGTCATGATTTTGTAGCCATGCAATGTTTGAAAGTTTGGAAAGGGTTGGTTGTTAATAAATTAATGTGAACAATTTTTTGGACGAAGACACTGTTAGATCTCCTTCTATGACTTCATAATTGATGTTTAATTTTATTCTGTTAAATACCAGAGGGATTCACAAAGCTTTGAATATCAAAACCTAGTATGCACAAAGGAATTCACCACTATTAATGCTGTTATAATGAATATCAAGAAAAACCAGTAATAATTTACTGGTTCTAAAAAGTTGCCAAATTCCTGAAAATGAATTTCTGGTATTTGAATCACGCAGTTTTGAGTCTCTTATGAATCAAAGGTTTGTTGGATTTTCTCCTATTTTCCCTGCTGGATCTTGTCTTAATTAACAATAATGTTGCTTTTGTAGCACCACAGAGAATGCGCAGCTCTTTAAAACCGAAGTGTCCAAGTCAATGCAAACAGCTGGCAGACCAGAAATGTATGTAGGTACATGAGAGAAGCTCGAGAAGCTCTTTAAATGGTCAGTTAAAATATGGTCATGTACAAGACGAGCAGTGCCTTCTCAGTCATCCACCCAAGAGGCACAGAGCTGGATGTGTATTCAGATCACATTACAGATAGTAATATTTTGTTCATTAGCATTTTAGTAAGATTGCTGTCACTGTCAGCCTATGCCTCACCTACCCAAAGAATGCAAAAAAATTCTTGACGGAATTAGGCCTGATGAATCCAGAGTTTTACTGGCTGATGGTGCTAGCAGAATAGGAGATCTAATCTAAAGAGATTTAGGGATTTCCCTTGAACACAGCAAGAATCAACTTTTCTTGTGATAATCAAATCTGAATAACCTCGTTGTGAATTTGTGGTTTTGTTTAAAAACTGTTGATTTCCTTTTCATTATCTCCTGCGTATACAAAGCACACAGAGGCCTGGGTAATGTAATTGCTTTTTGCTGACAGTATCTGTGGCTAAATGTCTCAGCACAATCTGTAGTAAGAGTGTACTGTGCTGGAGACAGCTGGGATATCAGTAACTCATTACCTGACTTTGAACAGGTCACTTAAATGCTTGGCATATCATTTTCTCTGCCTTTAAAATTGGAATGATAATATGGACCCACCGCAGCTCCTGTGAAAAGCGTGTGTGAAAATTATTATAAGAATATAAACTACTTACAATAATACTTTGTGCAAGCCAATTATAAAAGACATTGTGAGAATCCCTCTGTCCTGCGTCAACAAGTATGATTTCTAATGAAAAGTTCACACAACTGATATGGAACATCTTGTAACTATATTGTGAACTAGGTGAAGAAGACACACTACATTCTGCCATTATCTAGTTATATAGCTAGATGATTTTTTATTTTATTTTTCTTTTATTTAATATATGCGTGTTCATGAAAACAGATGAAACAGAATTCCTCCCCCAGGACTTCTTGAAACAAGTGGCTCCCTCAATATTCTTGACTACAGCGACAAATCCATCTCATCATAAACTATAATAGCATAGTACATATAGAAACATGAAAATAGATGAAATCTGTGGGAAACTTTCATCAATATATGTTTCCCATGATGCACATATAAAATAAGTCTCCAAGGAATGGCAGCAACAAGTAGACACATCATCCGACTCCCTGGCACAAGATACTTCTGTTTTTCTTGTCTGCTAATAGTGAGTGGTAAATTTTCTGCTATTTCATCAGTTGACCTGAAATAAGGACTGGATATTTAAAACAAAAATACTAGTTTTATGAGAAATACAAGTTGTTTATCATTTCTCACAATTTCTGAGCACAAATCTCTGTGAAAGAGTTTTAAACAAAATCCAAGTCACAAGGATTACATATTTTCGGTTTGTGCTATGCTTCTATACCTCTTTCATCTCACCCTGTGCGATGCTGTTTTTCCTAATATTTCTTACTCTCTTAAGCTTAAATTTAGCTTAAAAAATGGGCAGACTGAAATTTAGATCTGGGTTTGAATTACAGTGATGCAAATTTCCCACTATTCAATTAAAACAATGCTGTGAATGAGCATAAACTATCCTGAGGGTTTTCTGTGGCATGCAAACTTAATGTATTGTTTTTTAGATATTCTGTAAAGTGCATATTTTTATCTAATGTATGTAGCGTTCCTGGTATTTTTTTTTTTCAGCTGTGTGATAATTGCATACATTGGAATTAACTGTTGTGAATTTTTAAATTGCACAGTTTATCATGCTGTAGAACCCTCTAATGTTTCTTGTTTTCCCACTTCTTCTTGCTTACATTTTTAAATTTGATTTTTGTCCTTCCTTAATTGCATTTATTTGCTACCAATGGATGAAGGAGTCTAAAGAAGGGAAAACAGAGGAAGAAATTCTTAGTACGTACTTTATATAAAAATGATGATTTTAAGGGCTCAGAAACCAACATTGCTAAAGGTACCTGTAACAGGATATGGTCTCTTACCTCAAGGCTGAGATAGCCTTGTGCCAAAAAACTAAGCAGGAAAGGAAATGTAACCAACCGTACTCTGAGTAGTGCCTGGAAAATCACAGATGAGGAAATGCTGCAGAATGTTGCTGTTGTCTCCGCTGGCTCTTTTCACATAGCTTCAGTTAACAGGGCTGTACCTCTGGTGATCATGAAATCACTTAATGAAATGAAATGTAACCAGCTCTCAAACAATCTAGTGGTTAATTAAGTGTGACCATCAAGTCATGGGAATCGTAGCAGTATACAAGGGAATGCTTGTTCATTCCTGAAAGGCCTAGGCAAGAGGAAATACATGATCAGCACAGTTATCTAGATATCTAACACAGTGTGGCATGGGAACGCTGGCATCAAGGTTCAAACACTTGGAGGAGTTACTGCTGCTTACTTGAGGTTCTCAAAGAACCAGAGTATTTGTGATTGTTAACAGATAGCTAGTATCCTTGTGAGGGGCCAAAGCACTGGAATGGTTGAGTGACTTGCAGTAACTCATGAATCTGGCTAATCTTGCTTATCTGGGATCACAGATTCTGTGCAAAGCCTCGAAATTCAGTCACTCAGGACATTCCTTACTGCTGAGAAACTGTGGGAAATTACCAGGTTCTGCTATTTTATTTTGAAGGAGATACACAAGAGTTCATATTTTTTGTGCAGCTTATATTTGCAAAGAGCTCTGTAGATAACAAGTCCCACAGTTTCTGCTGTGATCATGTTATAACCACCCCTCTTGGGTATGGTGGAGCTGAGATGTGGATATGAAGTAGACTACTGAGGACAGTAAAGTCAATCTGTAGCAAATCTGAAAGGTGAACATTGAACTCCTGATGTCTTTTCATCTCAGTACAAATCTCTTACTTGTGAAGTACATCAAGGGAAGGCATGACAGCTCCATCCAAGTTGTGTGCTGTGCGACTAGACTTTTCCCATTTTGCCTGCCTTGACACACAAGAGAGAAGTGTGTCTGCTTGTGTGATGGCTGTCCTTGGTTTATAGAACACATTACATAGGGACGGCTATAGGGCACCTATTTGGGAGGCACTATATAGACCTGTAAGCACTCTCAGCAGCCAGGAAGCTTCCCTGAGCTATAGCAGGTCAGCACAGGGACCACTGCTGAGTATGGGTTTTCTGTGGAAGCATGAGATGAAAAGCAATAAATGCACAAGACTCAAGAGGTCTGGTATATACGTGATGTATACTTGTATGCAGTTAAGGAACCTAATCATTCTTTGGCTAACATTTGCAATTTAGAAGGTAAAAAGATAGCATAAGCACTGGATAAATTTCCATTTAGGAAGACAGAAAGGGAAACAAACTATTTGTATCCGGAACTTCGTTACCTTACAACCACATGCCTGCCATCTGAAGACACTTTGTCAATCCTTGTGGGGATAAGCAATGGGATGGAACTGGTTTTGATGAAAGCTATAGATTGAGAACAGGGAACAGAGACAAAACAAACAGAAAAGATGTAAAATACAAGTAGCTTGCTGAATCAAGCACCTAAGGTAGCTGTATCTTAGAGGACATACAAATATGGAGCAGTAATATTTATCTAAAAAGCCAACAACACTATAAACCATAAACAAAAATATCATGACATTTCTTTAAGCCAACAGGACTGATTGGATCTCTGTCAAAGATCTTTCTTGCTTCTTGTCTTTAAAGTGAAGAACATCTAAAACCAGTAGATTTTTGAATCAAGAAAGCTGTTTTTCATAGAATCAAAGAATAATTTATGTTGGAAGACATCAGACCTCAGGAGGTTGTCTTGTCCAGCTCCACACTCAAAAGAGGTCTGATTGAATCAGGTTGCTCAGGGTCATACCCTCTCAAGCTCTAGATATTTCCTAAGATAGAAATCTCACACCTTCTGCTTCAGTATTTGACCACTTTCATGTTAATTTTTTTTCTTGTTATGTAATTTGAATTTTTCCCATGTTCCTGCTCATGTCTGTTGACTGTCACTGTGCATCTACAAGAACATTCTGTCTCCATCTTTGTACCCCGAGGTCAGGTAGCTGCTGCAGACAGGTGTCCTCTGAGCCTTCTATTCTCCAAACTGAGCAGACTCAGCTCTCTCATCTTAACCTCACAACTGTGCTCCAGCCCTCAGTCAGTTTGCAGCCTGCTGCTGGACTTGCTCTGCATGTCTATTTTTTCTGTACTGCAGAATCTTCCTATCACCCCCAGATTGATTTGTGCAGGTGCCATATTAATCTTCTCTGTCTCATTTCAATTTTAGTACATGTGCTGTCAAAGAGTGCATGAACTTCTTTATGACATAAAGTTGAACAATGATTTTTTTAAAGAGAAGAATCATAGAATCATAGTATCATAGAATGATTTGTGTTGGAAGGACCTCTAATTGGAAGGATCAACTAATTCTAACCCCTTGCTATAGGCAGGGTCAGCTCTGGCTAGACCAGGTTGCTCAAAGCCCCATCCAGCCTGGCCTTGAATGCTTCCGGAGGGGGGAATTCACAGCCTCTCTGGGCAACCTGTTCCAGCATCTCACCATCCTCACAGTAAAAAATTTGTTCCTAATATCTAGTCTAAATCTACCCTCTTCCAGTTTATAACCATTTCCCCTTGAAACGTTAAGACAATAGAAAATAAGGTTTTAAAACACTCTTCTGCCTTATTCTCTGTTACACACAGTCTGCTTATGTTCTTGTCCTTCAGCCCACAAATTTCAGTGGCTTCCTGCACTGTGTTCCCTCAATACCCTCCTAGCATCCTGGGAGAAATGCTTATACTGCCATGGGCATTTGGTTGTGAATGTGCTCCCCGCCTCCCAGAGCTCTCCTCTCTCTACTTGTGCCACAGGCCCCTTGTGCCTTTCTCCACTCTCTGTCTGACCTGCTCTGCACTCCAGAAGCCTTTTCCCCGAAAAGTTGCTCAATTGCTCTTGGAAAAGCACAATTTCCTCCTCCTTCCAGAAGATGTCCCTGATTGAGTGCAGCAGCATTGTTCTCTGCTGTCTCTTGAAAAGAACATAATGCTTATAAGCACAGAGTAACTACAAATGAAGAAATTGAAATTGTACGCTCAACATGCTAACAGGCACATCCACGATATTGTTTTCAAGAGTTATTCATTAGGGCCTGGCTATGATTTTGGAAACTGCTCAGGGTGGTTTTATAACAGTCAAAAGATGTAAGGTGCTGTGTGTGGGACTCTGGGGTTTGGACATCTTTTGCCACAGCTCTTTACATTTGTCAGTGAGAGCATCCAGTTCTTCTGACAGTCGGACTTGGGTGGGCTCATGGTAGCTGGATTCCGTAACAAGAGGTTGGCAGGACACAGAATGATAAACTCACTTGTCAACAGCCTCTCTGGCTTTCTCAGGAGGACAGAGTGAGTTTGGTTGTTTTTTTTTTTTTTTTTTTTTTACCTCTGCATGCCTTTTCTGATGTAGTCCTTGGTAATTTCTCTGGTATGGATTAATTGATTTTGTATTTGTTTGCTGTTCTTTATAATGCCTGCCCAACATGGAACCCCTCTAAGCCACAGATGCTCATTCTGTATCTATTACTCCCCGTTGTTTCCCTCAGCCAGAAGGGAAATTGTTTGCATACTGGTGGCAATGGAGATGGAAGACCAAAGAAAATAAAGAAGAGATTCACAGTAAAGGACGAAAATTAAGTTTGTGCAGCAACTGAGATGGAAAATAAAGCTGCAAGCACCTCTAGGGAGATCTCCAGGGGAGGCCTGAGCAATGAGAGCTGGAAGAAGAGCTTAGGGAGCATCTCCAGAGGAAGCAGACTTGTGGCTGCATCTACATCTGGTAAGGCAGTTTCCCTGAGAAACAAATCACTGGCAGAAATGGTTCAAAATGTCTCAGCTACACAGGCTTGTATTTGTGGCCTTGAAGCTGAAGACAGTCACTTGTGTTGTCTTTCATGTTGTAGCACTGTCCTAAAGCACTGCTGACTACTCTGACTGACTTGAGCTGTATTAAGTCTGCTGTGTGCCTGCCTTGGAGTGCTCTCATGATGAGCTCTGTGTTCCTGGGTCCTCAGGTGTCCACACCAAGGCTTGGTCAAAAGGCTCTACGGGGCCATTTCGGCTTCTGCACCTGTGTTTCCTTCTTATGAGACCAAATTATGGTGTAGGGTTGGTATTCACTAAATTTTCCCACTGCACGGAGTTGGGATAATATTAACATGTGCATGAACCAGGGAGCTAAAATCACTCCTGGACACTGCAGCCAGGTGTCTACCAGTCTATTGATCATTTGTGGCTGCTTTCTCTTTGACAGCATCAGCATTTGCTATTTATCTCTCATACAGTATCTACTGATTTCCTATTGATTATATATTATATATCTTGTTCTTGCCTCACTTATCCTGTCACAAAGTTGCTTTCCAGACTTGTGCTGTGCTTTGAGCGCTCCTGTTTTTATTTTGAAGATAGGACCCTCAATTCCTACTGCCTTGTACCGTGGATGTGTTCAGAACACTGCCTCTTGTGCCCATTTGCTGGCTAATTGCTGTTTCAATGCAAATGTGCACAGGCCCAGGCCACGCAAGCTCAGAATACACCTCCTTAAGGCTACCCAAGGCAATCTGGTAAAATTTCACCTAAGTGAATTTAAACAATTTCATTAGTTTTGTACACTTCAGTGATCTTCAATAGAGCTGTGTGAAAGGTCTCTGCAGAAATAAACATAGCAGATCAGGGGCTATGTGCAGCTTTCCCTCGTGATTTATATATTTTAAGATTAGATCCAGCATTTTGAGAAATGGTGTTTGAAGTCGTTAATTAGCCTTGCCTTAGCAAACTAAAACAGACAGAGCTAATTGCTGAAGATTGCAGCTAAAAGATTTGACCTCTCACTTTGAATTGTCTTGTTTAGGTATGTTCTTATGGTTTTTGTGTGGTTTTTTTTTTTTTTTTTTTGGAGGAGACAGATAAAGCATGCATAGTATCACTAAGTTAGTGAGGAATCATTTTTTTTTAAAATCACTTGGGAGTAACCTCCGTATCTCAAATCCACTGTTGCTAATGGGATGTGTTTTATTTAATATTTCTGCATATATTCTACTTGCATTTTTTTATAGGAACAGCGCTGTCAGGTAAGTTTTTAACTTTTGAAGAATAAAACCTAATAGGAAGCCTTTTCATGGAATCACAGCATCTATAAGTAAAAAATAACTTAATCAACTCTCACAGTACATGTAATTCCTGGCAAATCTGATTCATTTTATGAATAATTTAACTTGGGACCTTAGTGAGAAAAATATTCATATGAACAGTATGAGCAACACATTTCCAGACAAAAGTAGGGAGGAGGGAGAATATGTATAGACAGAGTCTGGGGGGGCTGTGACTTCATCACACTTCACCCGATAAGAGGGTTCATTTTGGGAGCTGGTAACTGGATGAAGACTTGAAAGACCAGGCTGCAGGAAGCGGTGCTGGAACCGTGTGTGCGATTCCAGCGCGGCCAGGTCGAAGCCCGGCTGCGGCCAGACCAGCTTCAGTTCGTCCCCGGTGCGCTGGACGACGATGCTGCCCGCCTTGGGGCTGATGCAGACCCAATCGATGCCGGGATGCGCGGCGATCGTCCCATTGCTCTCCATCGCGATCCGGAAATTGCGCGCATGCAGCGCATCGACAATTCCGTCGTCGATCTGCAGCATCGGCTCGCCAC